>CAWUFW010020766.1:0-141388 GCA_963921515.1 Calotriton arnoldi
CAGATCCCTGTACTGGGGTGAATGTATGACATTGTTCTGCATTCTGTCCATCAACTGTTGTTTTTGCATTTGTCATCCCGAGTGGGACGGGTATGCCCAGACGTGGGTCCCGTGCTCTCCATGCCACTGGAATCAAGCTATCCTGGCTGAAGAGGGGTGAAACCCCGAAACCGGTCCTAGGATGCTTGTTTCCAGTCCAGGGAGGACCTGGCTTGGCAGTTCAGGCTGGACTGTTCCCATGAGGCACAGGGTCAAGACTGATTTGCATATGGCTGGGTTCAAACTGGAATGGCATGGTGAGCAAAAACGATGGATTTAGGCCCAGATCTCTGTACTGGGGTGAATGTATGACATTGTTCTGCATTCTGTCCATCAACTGTTGTTTTTGCATTTGTCACCCCGAGTGGGACGGGTATGCCCAGACGTGGGTCCCGTGCTCTCCATGCCACTGGAATCAAGCTATCCTGGCTGAAGAGGGGTGAAACCCGAAACCGGTCCTAGGATGCTTGTTTCCAGTCCAGGGAGGACCTGGCTTGGCAGTTCGGGCTGGACTGTTCCCATGAGGCACAGGGTCAAGACTGATTTGCATATGGCTGGGTTCAAACTGGAATGGCATGGTGAGCAAAAAACGATGGATTTAGGCCCAGATCTCTGTACTGGGGTGAATGTATGACATTGTTCTGCATTCTGTCCATCAACTGTTGTTTTTGCATTTGTCACCCCGAGTGGGACGGGTATGCCCAGACGTGGGTCCCGTGCTCTCCATGCCACTGGAATCAAGCTATCCTGGCTGAAGAGGGGTGAAACCCCGAAACCGGTCCTAGGATGCTTGTTTCCAGTCCAGGGAGGACCTGGCTTGGCAGTTCGGGCTGGACTGTTCCCATGAGGCACAGGGTCAAGACTGATTTGCATATGGCTGGGTTCAAACTGGAATGGCATGGTGAGCAAAAAACGATGGATTTAGGCCCAGATCTCTGTACTGGGGTGAATGTATGACATTGTTCTGCATTCTGTCCATCAACTGTTGTTTTTGCATTTGTCACCCCGAGTGGGACGGGTATGCCCAGATGTGGGTCCCGTGCTCTCCATGCCACTGGAATCAAGCTATCCTGGCTGAAGAGGGGTGAAACCCCGAAACCGGTCCTAGGATGCTTGTTTCCAGTCCAGGGAGGACCTGGCTTGGCAGTTCGGGCTGGACTGTTCCCATGAGGCACAGGGTCAAGACTGATTTGCATATGGCTGGGTTCAAACTGGAATGGCATGGTGAGCAAAAAACGATGGATTTAGGCCCAGATCTCTGTACTGGGGTGAATGTATGACATTGTTCTGCATTCTGTCCATCAACTGTTGTTTTTGCATTTGTCACCCCGAGTGGGACGGGTATGCCCAGACGTGGGTCCCGTGCTCTCCATGCCACTGGAATCAAGCTATCCTGGCTGAAGAGGGGTGAAACCCCGAAACCGGTCCTAGGATGCTTGTTTCCAGTCCAGGGAGGACCTGGCTTGGCAGTTCGGGCTGGACTGTTCCCATGAGGCACAGGGTCAAGACTGATTTGCATATGGCTGGGTTCAAACTGGAATGGCATGGTGAGCAAAAAACGATGGATTTAGGCCCAGATCTCTGTACTGGGGTGAATGTATGACATTGTTCTGCATTCTGTCCATCAACTGTTGTTTTTGCATTTGTCATCCCGAGTGGGACGGGTATGCCCAGACGTGGGTCCCGTGCTCTCCATGCCACTGGAATCAAGCTATCCTGGCTGAAGAGGGGTGAAACCCCGAAACCGGTCCTAGGATGCTTGTTTCCAGTCCAGGGAGGACCTGGCTTGGCAGTTCGGGCTGGACTGTTCCCATGAGGCACAGCGTCAAGACTGATTTGCATATGGCTGGGTTCAAACTGGAATGGCATGGTGAGCAAAAACGATGGATTTAGGCCCAGATCTCTGTACTGGGGTGAATGTATGACATTGTTCTGCATTCTGTCCATCAACTGTTGTTTTTGCATTTGTCACCCCGAGTGGGACGGGTATGCCCAGACGTGGGTCCCGTGCTCTCCATGCCACTGGAATCAAGCTATCCTGGCTGAAGAGGGGTGAGACCCCGAAACCGGTCCTAGGATGCTTGTTTCCAGTCCAGGGAGGACCTGGCTTGGCAGTCGGGCTGGACTGTTCCCATGAGGCACAGGGTCAAGACTGATTTGCATATGGCTGGGTTCAAACTGGAATGGCATGGAGAGCAAAAAAACGATGGATTTAGGCCCAGATCTCTGTACTGGGTGAATGTATGACATTGTACTGCATTCTGTCCATCAACTGTTGTTTTTGCATTTGTCACCCCGAGTGGGACGGGTATGCCCAGACGTGGGTCCCGTGCTCTCCATGCCACTGGAATCAAGCTATCCTGGCTGAAGAGGGGTGAAACCCCGAAACCGGTCCTAGGATGCTTGTTTCCAGTCCAGGGAGGACCTGGCTTGGCAGTTCGGGCTGGACTGTTCCCATGAGGCACAGGGTCAAGACTGATTTGCATATGGCTGGGTTCAAACTGGAATGGCATGGTGAGCAAAAAAACGATGGATTTAGGCCCAGATCTCTGTACTGGGGTGAATGTATGACATTGTTCTGCATTCTGTCCATCAACTGTTGTTTTTGCATTTGTCACCCCGAGTGGGACGGGTATGCCCAGACGTGGGTCCCGTGCTCTCCATGCCACTGGAATCAAGCTATCCTGGCTGAAGAGGGTGAAACCCCGAAACCGGTCCTAGGATGCTTGTTTCCAGTCCAGGGAGGACCTGGCTTGGCAGTTCGGGCTGGACTGTTCCCATGAGGCACAGGGTCAAGACTGATTTGCATATGGCTGGGTTCAAACTGGAATGGCATGGTGAGCAAAAAACGATGGATTTAGGCCCAGATCTCTGTACTGGGGTGAATGTATGACATTGTTCTGCATTCTGTCCATCAACTGTTGTTTTTGCATTTGTCACCCCGAGTGGGACGGGTATGCCCAGACGTGGGTCCCGTGCTCTCCATGCCACTGGAATCAAGCTATCCTGGCTGAAGAGGGGTGAAACCCCGAAACCGTTCCTAGGATGCTTGTTTCCAGTCCAGGGAGGACCTGGCTTGGCAGTTCGGGCTGGACTGTTCCCATGAGGCACAGGGTCAAGACTGATTTGCATATGGCTGGGTTCAAACTGGAATGGCATGGTGAGCAAAAAACGATGGATTTAGGCCCAGATCTCTGTACTGGGGTGAATGTATGACATTGTTCTGCATTCTGTCCATCAACTGTTGTTTTTGCATTTGTCACCCCGAGTGGGACGGGTATGCCCAGACGTGGGTCCCGTGCTCTCCATGCCACTGGAATCAAGCTATCCTGGCTGAAGAGGGGTGAAACCCCGAAACCGGTCCTAGGATGCTTGTTTCCAGTCCAGGGAGGACCTGGCTTGGCAGTTCGGGCTGGACTGTTCCCATGAGGCACAGGGTCAAGACTGATTTGCATATGGCTGGGTTCAAACTGGAATGGCATGGTGAGCAAAAAACGATGGATTTAGGCCCAGATCTCTGTACTGGGGTGAATGTATGACATTGTTCTGCATTCTGTCCATCAACTGTTGTTTTTGCATTTGTCATCCCGAGTGGGACGGGTATGCCCAGACGTGGGTCCCGTGCTCTCCATGCCACTGGAATCAAGCTATCCTGGCTGAAGAGGGGTGAAACCCCGAAACCGGTCCTAGGATGCTTGTTTCCAGTCCAGGGAGGACCTGGCTTGGCAGTTCGGGCTGGACTGTTCCCATGAGGCACAGGGTCAAGACTGATTTGCATATGGCTGGGTTCAAACTGGAATGGCATGGTGAGCAAAAAAACGATGGATTTAGGCCCAGATCTCTGTACTGGGGTGAATGTATGACATTGTTCTGCATTCTGTCCATCAACTGTTGTTTTTGCATTTGTCACCCCGAGTGGGACGGGTATGCCCAGACGTGGGTCCCGTGCTCTCCATGCCACTGGAATCAAGCTATCCTGGCTGAAGAGGGGTGAGACCCCGAAACCGGTCCTAGGATGCTTGTTTCCAGTCCAGGGAGGACCTGGCTTGGCAGTTCGGGCTGGACTGTTCCCATGAGGCACAGGGTCAAGACTGATTTGCATATGGCTGGGTTCAAACTGGAATGGCATGGTGAGCAAAAAACGATGGATTTAGGCCCAGATCTCTGTACTGGGGTGAATGTATGACATTGTTCTGCATTCTGTCCATCAACTGTTGTTTTTGCATTTGTCACCCCGAGTGGGACGGGTATGCCCAGACGTGGGTCCCGTGCTCTCCATGCCACTGGAATCAAGCTATCCTGGCTGAAGAGGGGTGAAACCCCGAAACCGGTCCTAGGATGCTTGTTTCCAGTCCAGGGAGGACCTGGCTTGGCAGTTCGGGCTGGACTGTTCCCATGAGGCACAGGGTCAAGACTGATTAGCATATGGCTGGGTTCAAACTGGAATGGCATGGTGAGCAAAAAACGATGGATTTAGGCCCAGATCTCTGTACTGGGGTGAATGTATGACATTGTTCTGTATTCTGTCCATCAACTGTTGTTTTTGCATTTGTCACCCCGAGTGGGACGGGTATGCCCAGACGTGGGTCCCGTGCTCTCCATGCCACTGGAATCAAGCTATCCTGGCTGAAGAGGGGTGAAACCCCGAAACCGGTCCTAGGATGCTTGTTTCCAGTCCAGGGAGGACCTGGCTTGGCAGTTCGGGCTGGACTGTTCCCATGAGGCACAGGGTCAAGACTGATTTGCATATGGCTGGGTTCAAACTGGAATGGCATGGTGAGCAAAAAACGATGGATTTAGGCCCAGATCTCTGTACTGGGGTGAATGTATGACATTGTTCTGCATTCTGTCCATCAACTGTTGTTTTTGCATTTGTCACCCCGAGTGGGACGGGTATGCCCAGACGTGGGTCCCGTGCTCTCCATGCCACTGGAATCAAGCTATCCTGGCTGAAGAGGGGTGAAACCCCGAAACCGGTCCTAGGATGCTTGTTTCCAGTCCAGGGAGGACCTGGCTTGGCAGTTCGGGCTGGACTGTTCCCATGAGGCACAGGGTCAAGACTGATTTGCATATGGCTGGGTTCAATACTGGAATGGCATGGTGAGCAAAAAACGATGGATTTAGGCCCAGATCTCTGTACTGGGGTGAAAGTATGACATTGTTCTGCATTCTGTCCATCAACTGTTGTTTTTGCATTTGTCACCCCGAGTGGGACGGGTATGCCCAGACGTGGGTCCCGTGCTCTCCATGCCACTGGAATCAAGCTATCCTGGCTGAAGAGGGTGAAACCCCGAAACCGGTCCTAGGATGCTTGTTTCCAGTCCAGGGAGGACCTGGCTTGGCAGTTCGGGCTGGACTGTTCCCATGAGGCACAGGGTCAAGACTGATTTGCATATGGCTGGGTTCAAACTGGAATGGCATGGTGAGCAAAAAACGATGGATTTAGGCCCAGATCTCTGTACTGGGGTGAATGTATGACATTGTTCTGCAGTCTGTCCATCAACTGTTGTTTTTGCATTTGTCACCCCGAGTGGGATGGGTATGCCCAGACGTGGGTCCCGTGCTCTCCATGCCACTGGAATCAAGCTATCCTGGCTGAAGAGGGGTGAAACCCCGAAACCGGTCCTAGGATGCTTGTTTCCTGTCCAGGGAGGACCTGGCTTGGCAGTTCGGGCTGGACTGTTCCCATGAGGCACAGGGTCAAGACTGATTTGCATATGGCTGGGTTCAAACTGGAATGGCATGGTGAGCAAAAAACGATGGATTTAGGCCTGATCTCTGTACTGGGGTGAATGTATGACATTGTTCTGCATTCTGTCCATCAACTGTTGTTTTTGCATTTGTCATCCCGAGTGGGACGGGTATGCCCAGACGTGGGTCCCGTGCTCTCCATGCCACTGGAATCAAGCTATCCTGGCTGAAGAGGGGTGAAACCCCGAAACCGGTCCTAGGATGCTTGTTTCCAGTCCAGGGAGGACCTGGCTTGGCAGTTTGGGCTGGACTGTTCCCATGAGGCACAGGGTCAAGACTGATTTGCATATGGCTGGGTTCAAACTGGAATGGCATGGTGAGCAAAAAACGATGGATTTAGGCCCAGATCTCTGTACTGGGGTGAATGTATGACATTGTTCTGCATTCTGTCCATCAACTGTTGTTTTTGCATTTGTCATCCCGAGTGGGACGGGTATGCCCAGACGTGGGTCCCGTGCTCTCCATGCCACTGGAATCAAGCTATCCTGGCTGAAGAGGGTGAAACCCCGAAACCGGTCCTAGGATGCTTGTTTCCAGTCCAGGGAGGACCTGGCTTGGCAGTTCGGGCTGGACTGTTCCCATGAGGCACAGGGTCAAGACTGATTTGCATATGGCTGGGTTCAAACTGGAATGGCATGGTGAGCAAAAAAACGATGGATTTAGGCCCAGATCTCTGTACTGGGGTGAATGTATGACATTGTTCTGCATTCTGTCCATCAACTGTTGTTTTTGCATTTGTCACCCCGAGTGGGACGGGTATGCCCAGACGTGGGTCCCGTGCTCTCCATGCCACTGGAATCAAGCTATCCTGGCTGAAGAGGGGTGAGACCCCGAAACCGGTCCTAGGATGCTTGTTTCCAGTCCAGGGAGGACCTGGCTTGGCAGTTCGGGCTGGACTGTTCCCATGAGGCACAGGGTCAAGACTGATTTGCATATGGCTGGGTTCAAACTGGAATGGCATGGTGAGCAAAAAACGATGGATTTAGGCCCAGATCTCTGTACTGGGGTGAATGTATGACATTGTTCTGCATTCTGTCCATCAACTGTTGTTTTTGCATTTGTCACCCCGAGTGGGACGGGTATGCCCAGACGTGGGTCCCGTGCTCTCCATGCCACTGGAATCAAGCTATCCTGGCTGAAGAGGGGTGAAACCCCGAAACCGGTCCTAGGATGCTTGTTTCCAGTCCAGGGAGGACCTGGCTTGGCAGTTCGGGCTGGACTGTTCCCATGAGGCACAGGGTCAAGACTGATTTGCATATGGCTGGGTTCAAACTGGAATGGCATGGTGAGCAAAAAACGATGGATTTAGGCCCAGATCTCTGTACTGGGGTGAATGTATGACATTGTTCTGCATTCTGTCCATCAACTGTTGTTTTTGCATTTGTCACCCCGAGTGGGACGGGTATGCCCAGACGTGGGTCCCGTGCTCTCCATGCCACTGGAATCAAGCTATCCTGGCTGAAGAGGGGTGAAACCCCGAAACCGGTCCTAGGATGCTTGTTTCCAGTCCAGGGAGGACCTGGCTTGGCAGTTCGGGCTGGACTGTTCCCATGAGGCACAGGGTCAAGACTGATTTGCATATGGCTGGGTTCAAACTGGAATGGCATGGTGAGCAAAAAAACGATGGATTTAGGCCCAGATCTCTGTACTGGGGTGAATGTATGACATTGTTCTGCATTCTGTCCATCAACTGTTGTTTTTGCATTTGTCACCCCGAGTGGGACGGGTATGCCCAGACGTGGGTCCCGTGCTCTCCATGCCACTGGAATCAAGCTATCCTGGCTGAAGAGGGGTGAAACCCCGAAACCGGTCCTAGGATGCTTGTTTCCAGTCCAGGAGGACCTGGCTTGGCAGTTCGGGCTGGACTGTTCCCATGAGGCACAGGGTCAAGACTGATTTGCATATGGCTGGGTTCAATACTGGAATGGCATGGTGAGCAAAAAAACGATGGATTTAGGCCCAGATCTCTGTACTGGGGTGAAAGTATGACATTGTTCTGCATTCTGTCCATCAACTGTTGTTTTTGCATTTGTCACCCCGAGTGGGTCGGGTATGCCCAGACGTGGGTCCCGTGCTCTCCATGCCACTGGAATCAAGCTATCCTGGCTGAAGAGGGGTGAAACCCCGAAACCGGTCCTAGGATGCTTGTTTCCAGTCCAGGGAGGACCTGGCTTGGCAGTTCGGGCTGGACTGTTCCCATGAGGCACAGGGTCAAGACTGATTTGCATATGGCTGGGTTCAAACTGGAATGGCATGGTGAGCAAAAAACGATGGATTTAGGCCCAGATCTCTGTACTGGGGTGAATGTATGACATTGTTCTGCATTCTGTCCATCAACTGTTGTTTTTGCATTTGTCACCCCGAGTGGGATGGGTATGCCCAGACGTGGGTCCCGTGCTCTCCATGCCACTGGAATCAAGCTATCCTGGCTGAAGAGGGGTGAAACCCCGAAACCGGTCCTAGGATGCTTGTTTCCTGTCCAGGGAGGACCTGGCTTGGCAGTTCGGGCTGGACTGTTCCCATGAGGCACAGGGTCAAGACTGATTTGCATATGGCTGGGTTCAAACTGGAATGGCATGGTGAGCAAAAAACGATGGATTTAGGCCTGATCTCTGTACTGGGGTGAATGTATGACATTGTTCTGCATTCTGTCCATCAACTGTTGTTTTTGCATTTGTCATCCCGAGTGGGACGGGTATGCCCAGACGTGGGTCCCGTGCTCTCCATGCCACTGGAATCAAGCTATCCTGGCTGAAGAGGGGTGAAACCCCGAAACCGGTCCTAGGATGCTTGTTTCCAGTCCAGGGAGGACCTGGCTTGGCAGTTCAGGCTGGACTGTTCCCATGAGGCACAGGGTCAAGACTGATTTGCATATGGCTGGGTTCAAACTGGAATGGCATGGTGAGCAAAAACGATGGATTTAGGCCCAGATCTCTGTACTGGGGTGAATGTATGACATTGTTCTGCATTCTGTCCATCAACTGTTGTTTTTGCATTTGTCACCCCGAGTGGGACGGGTATGCCCAGACGTGGGTCCCGTGCTCTCCATGCCACTGGAATCAAGCTATCCTGGCTGAAGAGGGGTGAAACCCCGAAACCGGTCCTAGGATGCTTGTTTCCAGTCCAGGGAGGACCTGGCTTGGCAGTTCGGGCTGGACTGTTCCCATGAGGCACAGGGTCAAGACTGATTTGCATATGGCTGGGTTCAAACTGGAATGGCATGGTGAGCAAAAACGATGGATTTAGGCCCAGATCTCTGTACTGGGGTGAATGTATGACATTGTTCTGCATTCTGTCCATCAACTGTTGTTTTTGCATCCCTCACCCTATGCCATCTTTTGAAAAGGAAATAACAAAATTCTAAACTACCTAACGAGGGGAGGTTTGCAGGAGAAGGATTTCTTTTCACGATCCCCGTCTATAATTACACAAATATGGGCAAGCGGAAAGCTACGGAGTGATTAGATAAGGGGAAAACATCTAAAATAAGGGAAAGTGCAGCAGAGAACTGCACCCTAGAGGAGATTGATGACCTGCTAGAAGGAGTAGAGTCGCTACTAAGCAACAAGCACAAGACAGCCAACATACACAAATCCAAGATCACTGCATTTTACAGGAAGCGAGAGGCAAGTCCCCAGAATAAAAATAACCCAAGACCAAGTGAAACACATGTAACTATTGAGATCTTACCTCCCGAAGCAGTTATTTCCAAGCTTGCAACAACACTCCTGTCTCAAACAGAAATAGATATCGAAAGCTTACAGGCAGTTAACTCCCCAGCCCTTGAAGATCTAAACTGCTTCGATAGGGGTAAGGGGGCCATACCAACAATCGCGTGTACAAATAGATTTTCATTATTAGCCTCTGTATCAATGCCAGATGGTGGGACTGTTCATTCGCTAACACATAATCCGATTCTAATCACACCCCCAAACTGTAATAACCAGCAGGCCCAAAAGTCATCTCCTCCAGGTTCCATGAACGAGCCCGAAACATCTGCTCCAAGGGTCCAAACCAACATCAGCGCCCAGTTGGTAACAGAACTAGTGCAGAGGCTAGATGCCCTAACAGAGGAAGTTGCCAACCTAAAAATACTAATTGGGAATCTTACATCCCGAGGCAAGATGGAGAGCCAGGTTGCCTTAGAGGAGGCGCAAGGCCACAACTGGAAACAGCAGGATGAGTCCAAAATAGCTAAAACTTCCAAGATTATGACGCGACCTTATAGTCACACAAACAAACCAGTAAGGAGCCCGAACACTGACACACAAGAGTTCATTCATGCAGATGGAAAAGGCTATGAGGGGAGGACCTCTGTTACTATGGGAGCAAGGTTGGACAGAGGGGATGTGCGAAAGAGTAGGCGGGATGATGGACAAACCTACATCTATAACAACATGCCAGAACACAATTACAATGCGGAGGCATTTTAACTTTCCTACAGGACCCACAATAATTTGAAGAAGGGAGCAGGACCCACAAAACGAGCAGCCAAAACAACACCTATGTAATAGAAACCAAGACTTTAGGCAGAATCCAAACAGTAATGCAGTCAATGACACAGACCAGCGGACTAGACGGTATTTAGGATCAATGTTCCTAAACTAACTCTCTCCTCCTATAGGGAAGATGAAGAGTCATTAAAAAATAAGCCAATCCACTGTATAAGATCTAAGCGTGAGTGCTTATCAGTAATACATTCCGATATTATGAAAGTGGAGCGTCTGACAGGTAAGCATGAACCCTTCGATACCATACTCCTTGTCCTTAAATCTAAAAGTCTAGTCGATGGTTTGATAGCACTGGACCTAAGAGCACCATTAACTTTCAACTCTGTGGTGAGGTTCAAGTTAAACAGACCTAGAACTGAGATAAGAGTGAATCAAAAAATCCTGCAAACGCCGGACAACAACTAAAAACCACTGTACCCAAAATGATCTAGAGGCAGTTGACTGACTAGGAATGCAGGGAACAGTGTCCAAGCATTGTACTAGGCCATTTCGAGTCTCTAGCCAGTTCAAAGGACTGGCCAAAGGAAAGCTATTATTAGACCATTCTTATCAAGTACACCAGGGAATTTCTGGAGAGAGGGGCGAGACTATGGAAGCAGTTGTGGTACAACTCAGTTCCCCGAATGGCAGTAAGGAATCCACACAAACCCTGAAATATCTAGTATCATGGAATATAGCGGGGCTGAAGCAAAAACGAATTGACCCGGAATGGCAAGAGTACATGAATCGATATGACTTCTGTCTTTTACAAGAAACATGGGCTTTGGATTCACCTCACAAGTTGGGCTATAGGACATTCAGTACTAATGCTGTCCCCTCAACAAGAGGCAGACCATCAAGAGGCCTAGTTATATGGGTCAAAATCTCCCTAAAGATAGAAATTAGCCAACTTGAATTTCCCTCCCCAGATATCCTAGGGGTAAAAATAAAAACACAAAACAAAGGTGATGTCGTTTTGCTAAATGTCTATAGTAGACCAAGAGCAGCTAGTGCAGAATCAATCAATCAATCAATCAATTAGGGGTTTATAAAGCGCGCTACTCACCCGTGAGGTGGGGTGCAGCTCTAGGTCAGCCGAAGAGCCAGGTCTTGAGGCTCTTCCTGAAGGTGTGCAGGGTGGGGGAGCGTCTGATGTTGACTGGAAATGCGTTCCAGGCTTTGGCTGCGATGTAGGAGAAGGCTCTTCCCCCGGCTCTGGTTCTGCAGATGCAAGGGGTCATTGCTAGGGTGAGGTCGGCGGTGCGGAGGTGTCTTTTGGGTGCGTGGAAAGAGATTCTTTCTTGAGGTATTTTGGTCCGATGTTGTGGAGAAATTTGTAGGCATGGGTGAGTAGCTTGAAGGTTAATCTCTTATCGATGGGGAGCCAGTGGAGGTCTCGCAGGTGTTGGGTCATGTGCTCATGTCGTGGGGTGCCGAAGAGGAGTCTGGCTGCGGTGTTTTGGATGGTCTGGAGTTTCTGTAACAGGGATTTGTTGATTCCTGCCTAGAGGGCGTTTCCGTAGTCCAGTCTGCTGGTAATGAGTGCGTGGGTGACAATTTTTATGGCTTCGGGTGGGATCCACTTGAAGGTCTTGCGGAGCGGAGGGAGTTGAAGCAGGTGGAGGCGATGGCGTTGACCTGGTGAGTCATGGTAAGGGAGGAGTCTAGAATGATGCCGAGGTTCTTAGCGCGGTTCGTTGGGGTGGGTGGGTTTCCGAGGGCAGAGGGCCAACAGGAGCTGTTCCACGCGGTGGGGGAGGGTCCAAGGACGAGGACCTCTGTCTTCTCCGAGTTCAGTTTAAGGCAGCTGTCGTTCATCCAGGCTGTGACGTATTTCATTCCTTCTTGGAAGCTGAGTCTGGTGTCTTTGGGGTTCTTTGTGAGGGAGAGGATGAGCTGGGTGCCGTAGGCGTAGGATACTATGCTGAGCCCATGCTGTCTGACGATGGCAGTAAGGGGGGCCATGTAGATGTTGAAGAGCGTGAGGATGAGCGATGATCCTTGGGGTACACCGCAGTTGATTTCAGTGGGTTCAGAGAGGAAGGGTGGGAGTCTGATCCGTTGGGTTCTGCCGGTGAGAAAGGAGCGGATCCAGTCGAGGGCAAGTCCTTGTATGCCAGCATCGTGGAGTCTGGTTGCAAGAGTGCGGTGGGTGACGGTGTCGAAGGCAGCGGAGAGGTCTATCAGGATGAGGGCCGCGGAGTGTCCCTGGTCGAGTAGCATGCGGATGTCGTTGGTGGCAGCGAGGAGGGCGGTGTCTGTGCTGTGGTTGCTGCGGAACCCGTACTGGGAGAAGTCGAGTATGGCGTTCTCTTCGATGAAGGTGGTCAGTTGTGCATTGACGAATTTCTCGGTGACTTTGGCTGTGAAGGGAAGGAGCGAGATGGGCCGGTAGTTTTTCAGGTCTGTCGGGTCGGCCGAGGATTTCTTGAGGAGGGGCTTGACCTCAGCCCGTTTCCAGTCGTCGGGGAAGGTGCAGGCTTCGAAGGTGGCGTTGATGGTGCAGCGTAGTTCGGGCGCGATGGCGGTGGCAGCTCTGTGGAAAATGTGAGGTGGGCAGGGGTCCGTGTGGGCTCCTGAGTGGGTGCTTTTCATGGCCGCGGTGGTGTCTTCGTGGTGACCGGTGTCCAGGTGGTGATGGTGGGCTGACTATCATTGCTGGTGGGGAGGGTGGTTTCTGGAGTCTGTTCGTTGAAGTTGTCGTAGAGGGCCTTAATATTTTGGTGGAAGTAGGACCCGAGTTTGTTGCAGAGGTCCTGGGATGGTGTGATGTCCGTGGCTTCGCTGGGAGCTTTGGTGAACTGCATGATGATGATGAACAGTTCTTTAGAGTTGCTGGCGTTGGTGATGATTTTGTTCCTGATGAAGGTCCTCTTGGTAGTTCTTATGAGTTGGTAGTATTCTGTCATGGCGTGCTTGTAGGTGGACTGGTCTTCGGTTGTTTTGCTGTTTCTCCAGCGTTTCTCGAGCCGTCTGCAGGAGCATGTGGCTTCTTGGAGGTCGGTGGTGAACTAGGCGGCCTTCAGAGGGCGTTGTCTGTCGGGTCGGCGGAGGGAAGCGAGTATGTCTGCGCAGCTGGAGATCCAGCAGTATAGTTCTGTGGCTGCAGAGTTGGCGTCGGTTGTGGATGGGCGGGGGGGTCGTGGGCGAGGGTAGAGTTGAGGTCCTCTTCTGTGACCTTGGTCCAGTTCCTTCGTGGCGGGTGCGGAGTGGGCTTGTGTGCGGTGGTGGTGCTGAAGGAGAAGTATACGCAGTGGTGATCTGTCCAGAGGGGCTGCGACGTGTGGCTGAAGTGGGTGTTGGTCCCTCCTGCGAAGATGTGGTTGAGGATGTGTCCGGCCTTGTGGGTGGGGGTGGTGACGAGCTGCTTCAGTCCGAAGTTGGCGAGGTTGTCCAGGAGGGCGGTGGAGTCTGGGTTGCTGCGGTAGACGAGGTGGAAGTTCAGGTATCCAATGAGTATGTAGTCTGTGGAGGCTACGGCGTGGGGTGCGATGAGGTCGGCAAAGGCGGTGGTGAACAGAGCGCGGGGCCCAGAGGGTCAGTAGACGAGGGTGCCGCAGAGCGTGGTTCTGAGGCTGGTCTGGATCTGGAAGTGGAGGTGTTCGGTGTTGGAGAGGGGGTCGCTTGTGCTGGAGGTGGAGAGGCGGAGGGAGCTCTGGTGTGCGATGGCGAGTCCTCCTCCTGGGCGATGGGGGTGGTCTTTCCTTTGGATCTTTTAGCCATCAGGGATGGCGGTGGCGATGTCGGGGGCAGAGGCGGCGTTTGTCCAGGTTTCCATGAAGAAGGCGACGTCTGGCGAGATTGTGTCCAGGAGGTCCCAGATCTCTATGGCTTGTCTGTGCAGGGAGCGTACATTGAGGAGGATGCATTTCAGGGCTTTGTTGGTGCGGGCGTCCGGTGTGGGTGCGGAGGTCGAAGGGGTGCTATGGATGGTGAAGGAATGTCGGCAGTGTTGGTAGGAGAATTGGCCATGGGTGGTGTTCGGCGTCGACAGCTGGCAGTTGCTGTTTCTACCGGGGTTGAGTGCGAGGAGGGCAGCTGGGTTGTAGCGGTAGAGGGTCGGAGATCCAGGGTCCCTGGCGCTAGTCGCGGTCAGGTCGCGGATGGGCGCAGATGGACTTGCCTTTGGCGAGCCAGTTGCCCGCCCGCTGCGTGTGGCTGCCATTAAGTAGGGAAGGGGGAGGGACTCGCAGCAGGGAGGCGGGAGCGGGGAATCGGCAGGGGGGAGGGTCCGCAGGGGCAGTAGCAGCGGGAAGGGAAAGGGGCAGGAAGTGGAAAAATAAGGCAAAAATACAGGGGACAACAGAAAAAAAGGGCACAGTCCAATACAATACAGTTACAGTGTGATACAGCAAATTAAAGACAGAGACAAAACCGAGCAGAAAAACTGGCACAATACAGGGCCTCGAAACCCTGACAGTACAGAGCGAGGCACAGCACTGGCAGCGGCACTTTCCAGCGGAGCTGCAGGGGGAGAGAGCAGGTCCCTGACCAGGAGGTCAGAGGTCTTGCTCGTGCTCCTTTGCAGCGGCCGCCATTAAGTAGGGAAGTGGGGAGGGACTCGCAGCTGGGAGGTGGGAGCGGGGAATCTGCAGGGGGGAGAGGCCGCGGAGGCAACAGCGGCGGGAAGGGAAACGGGAGGGAGGGAAGTGGAAAAAGAAGCCAAAAATACAGGGGAAAAACATTAAAAAAACGGGCACAGTCCAATACAATACAGTTACAGTGTGATACAGCAAATTAAAGACAGAGACAAAACTGAGCAGAAAAATGGGCACAATACAGGGCCTCGAACCCCTGACAGTACAGAGCGCGGCACAGCATGGGCAGCGGCACTTACCAGTGGAGCTGCAGGGGGAGAGAGCAGGTCCCTGACCAGGAGGTCAGAGGTCTTGCTCTGGGTCAGAGGTCACCAGTACTAGAGATATTGGATAACTTCCTAAGCACTATAGACCCTAGAGCAGTGGTTCCCAAACTTTTTTGACCTGTGGCTCCCTTGACATAATTGCCAGTTGGCCGTGGCTCCCCATCATGTCACTTTTTTTTACCGGTGGGGGATGTATGCCCCACCTCGGGAGTACTTCCAGTTTTCTCCCTGAAATTAATTGGGATGAAGCCGATGAAGGTATTATCATCACATTTGTAGCAAAATTAAAATATAACAGTTATTTAATAAAAACTTTAATTGGTTAAGTGAGAAACGATACACTATTAATTGCCAAAGGCAAATGGCACCCTTGATCTATGGACCCACTCGGCTTTTAACAGAATTTAAAATACCAGGACCTGGTAAGACTGGTTGTGTTGTGTTTTACCAGGTGAACCAGACAAAACTCGGCGCTGCCTTTTTGCCCCACTAACAAGTACTTCTTAACGACAAGTGTAGAGAAAAAAAGTGTCTTATTATATGCCCAACATTTTGGATATTTTTGCAGGTAACCTATTTACCCCGTCACATTTTCATTTTTCATTTCTCTCCCCTGGAAAGCGGTAAATATGATTGCCTCTTTAAAAACACACGGGCTTGGTGGTCACAGGTTTGTCTTTGCAGTTATTCTGGCAACCTACTTGATGTAACTTATGAAGAGGGTCCCCAGAGGCGTGGCAAAACACGGGCAGCAATAACGCTCGACAGTCATCCTGTGTATGCGGAGGCTACGTGAACACATACGCGCGTATGGCGGCAGTGCGCTCTTGGGCCAAACCATGATTCCGGATTATACAGGTGGCGCGTGTCACTCCCCCATATGTTGGGCTGCAGCTGAGTATATTTAAATAAGGTTCACTTGCTGAAAGGCTGATGACAAAGCCAAGGCTGGCACTATAAATAAAAATAAAATGCAATTATCTTCTATTCATTGCGATCTCAGCAGAAACCAACAAAAAGTGGAAACCGATACAAGAGTCTGTTACGAGTTGGTCAGTAGGACTAAAAAAGTCATCTATGGAAACGAAACAGCAGCAGTCACATGGCAATCGTACTTTACTACAAATTTGACTACTGGAACAACTTGTATTTTGGCCCCTAAACAACAGGACCTCATTCCAAAATATTACCACTAGAGAGCAGTGGTAGTAGGCAGTACGTTCCTCTGTTTAGTTCTAATAATCAAACAACAGCGACACCGTGTACCTATGAAAACTAGATTTACTATTAAAGCACCCATCCAAAATCTCAAGAAAAGAGCGCAATCTGACGCCGGAATCTAGAGCTCTTTCACCTTGAATCACACCCAAAGACAACCTTCTGGTGTTCGCACGAAACTCGGAGATAGGGCACTGAGGGGCCGATTCCGATCTCGGCCGGTAGGGCTCCGAATCGGATTCGGCATAACCGGATCCGATTCGGAGCCCTATTTCCCGACCGATTCGTACGCGCGTCCGGACGAGCGAGTACGATGCGAAATCGCCGACCGACTCGTTCGGGCGTCCTAACCGCTCCGACCGACTCGTTCCCGTGTCTAACCGCACCGACCGACTCGCTCGGACATGACTCGCACCGCGCAATGGAGACGTTCCCCGGCCGGGTAAGTACGATGCGTGCCGCGAGCAGTCCGACCGACACGCGCCGTCCGGCTCAAAAGAGCAGTCGGAGCCGTACTTCGGGGGTCCGTGTCGGACCCCCCTGTATGCGTAGCCGCGCGAGTCGCACACAGGGGGGACCCATGGGTCCCCCCTACCTGTGCGTGTACGGCGCGAGTCGCTTCGCCGCGTACCCGCTGTAGGGGCGCCCTTGTTCACCTCGCACCCATTGAGGCAATGGGAGCCCGCGTACGCGTTAGTACGACCGGCTCCCATTGACTTCAATGGGAGTCCGATCGACTCCGAGTACGATAGCATACGGACGCATCGTACTCGTTCGGTCGGGCTGCACGGGTCCGATTCGGTCGGAAATCTCTCCAGGTCCGGCTCGGTCGGAGAGATTTCCGGCCCGAATCGGAATCGGCCCCTGAGTGTTTGTAGGCTTTTGTTGTCACTTGAAAATGATGCACTGAACACCTAATTGCATGTTTGCGCTGGGTTCCTTTTCGAGCAGGAATCACTCATTTCCGGTCATCGTGTGAGATATTTTGTGGAACTTAGCCCTCACCTTGTTGGAAATAAGGCAGAGCCCTACCGGTACACATTGAAAAAGTCTCATTTCTGTGTGTACTTTGGTGGTTCTCACTCATTTCCGCTCTTCCAGCATGACAGATGGCGATCTCAAGAAGGGAAAATAATTTGGAGATTAAATCTTGCTGTCCTGCCGAGGCGCGCACAAATGTCTCTAAAGCTAAGCATAATAATGGAACACTGGGCCACACCACTATTCCTGTCGCCGGCTGACAGGTAGGGTGTCAAAAGACGCATCATTTTTGAGTTGCTTACAACATAATTTGCACATTCCAAAGACGTGCGCGGCGCCTCTGGCTGCTACTAATGGCGCACTGGGGTGCCGCGGCGCACAGTTTGGGAACCACCGCCCTAGAGTATCAGTACTTATAGGTGGGGACTTTAACTGCAAATTTGAGCCTGTTGCGGGCCTAGAAACCCTCTTAGAAGAAGAAAATATGGCAAGAGGTATTTCACCATTGGAAGCTGGACCTTCTGTTCCATGCACAATGGCGGTAATGCAATTGGTTCGATTGGTCTCAGGGCAAGGATTGAGGGCCTGCAAAGGTAGGCTGTCATCAGATAGCCCGAGTGCATACACATTCAAAAGAGGCACTACAAAGAGCAAAATCGACTATATATTAGTGAGTATTAGCCTATGGGGTAACCTAATCGATTTAAAAGTAGAGCCAAGAGATGATAGTGACCACTTTCCTCTGTGCTTGTCAATGGAGGGAACATTTTTCGAAACTTGAACTCTGGGAAAAAGCTCTACCAAGAGAAATCCTCCTCCAAACCCATTGATGTGCAATAATCGTAGAACACTAAAATGGCCTTCCATTATTGTAAATCCCGAAGACATGACAAAGATTTACAACACCTTTGCAGATGTTTTATCTCCTTATACATATACTGCCCCATGTGAGATCCCTATTGTGCAAATACACTGCATTCTCCCCGAGAAACTAAAAATCCTCTTGAGTAAAATCCCTCGTGAGCATGAGCCATTGAACACCATTAAACACTTCCCTTATAATCCCTGGTTCACCAAGGACTGCCGTGTTGCAAAGCATCAACTGATGGCAGCTGTTCGGTCCAACAACATAGAAAATATAAGAACTAGAAGGATAAAGTATAAGAAACTATTAGTGCAGGCAAAAAAAGACTGGGAGGACAGTAATTGGAATCAATTGCTTGAGGCAGCAAAAAATAAGGATCATACGGGCTTTTCGAAATTATTAGCCCAGGGAAATAAAACACGGAACTCCAGCCAGGATCTTTATTTGGACCTGGGTACCTGGTGCAGTCAGTTTTCAGCCTTACACTCGGATGCTGCAGATCCTGTAAAAACTGACAATCCTTCAAAGGGTGCAAGTCCCGGGGTAGTTGACTGGCATGGACTGAACAGCACTGCTAATTTCACCCTAGATGACACAGTGGCAGCAATAAATGCAGTTAAGCCGGGTAAAGCCCCATGTCCGGATAAGATCACAGGAGACCTGTTGAGGCATGACAATACTGTCTGGGCGCCCTATGCAAATTTACTCTGCAATGCTCTGGCTGCAAGAGCACCAATACCTGAATCATGGAATGGGGCTGAAATAATCCCCATTTTTAAGAAGGGGAATTGCCAAGACCCCGCTAACTATTGGCCAATAAGCTTAATAGATACTCTACATAAGACCTATGCAAAACAGACCCTATACAAGCGTAATAACTGGCTAGAGGAAAAAATATCCTGTCTCAATATCAAGCCGGGTTCAGAGCCAGAACAAGCACAATAGACCAGGTTTTAAGATTATTGTGTATGGTATGGAAGTATACTAAACTTAAGGGAGGTCATATGTACATAGCCTTTATAGATCTGAAGGCTGCTTTTGATCTCATTCCTAGGAGCTCACTGTGGAACTCCCTAAAAATCCAGGGAGTTCTTGATGACCTTCTGACCCAAACAGTACGACTCCACAAAGATAATTATGCAAAAGTCAGATGGGGAGCCTGAGGCGAACTTACTGAGGCAATTCCAATAAAAAGAGGAGTAAGATAGGGATATGTACTGGTGATGGAGCAAGGACTCGTAAATGAGACTTGCTCGGAAGCAAACCTCTCATTTTAACTCATTAACGAATTACTAACTATGTGTTTGTAATTAATAGTTCGCATTTTAGAAAGACACGCGGGACAATGAAGCTTGCGTATGTGTTTACTAACTTTAACAAAATGAACGAAGGACTAAAACGCACTCTAACAAGGGATCTTTACTGCGCATGCATCTACTGCATCTACGTAGTATGACATTTTAACGCTTGGAAGGAAAATCTTGCGCATGCGCAAAAGGCATTACAATGGCAGCTTGAAAGTTCACATGCATGGCACCTGCTTGGCTAAATAGAAAATACGTTTTATACTAACGCAAATGCAGAAAGGGTAATAATAATTAAAGTGGGTTAGAGTAGAGGTTGGTGGTATACAGTGAAACCATTTATTTTTGAAAATAACATTTCTTCTTTTGACTTTATTATTAGTGCGCATTTGGGCCTTCCACACTTGTCTGAATTGAGCTGACTGACTTGACCCCACACATGCGCACATGAGAGAGAACAAGGAAGGATGAGTAAGGATTTGTCACGCGTCCAAGGCCAGAGAAGATGTGCCCTGGGAACATGAGGGTGAAGAGTTCATATGAAGAAGCCTTATTCATGAAATTGAAACATTTTGTATTAATAAAGTTTGGAGATGTATGGGAAAGGAAATGATTTAATAAAGTTTATGGGGATGGGTTTGAAAACAATGGTTCAATGAAATAAGTGAAATGGAAGCATGGTGTGATGATCATTCCCCCCTCGCCTGTCCAATCAGAGTTAGCATTTTATGATATTGAAACATTATTGGGTGGTACATGAAGACTGAAAGGTATAACTGAGGTAGCTTTAGTTAGTGAGAGGAGCAGAAGCGGGAGCACAGAAGCAGAGCTCGGGATGCTGTCGGTGCTGTGGGTGGTGCTGATGCTGTGAGACGCTGATGAAGAAAATGAATGCAGAAACTTCCAACTTAATTTAATTGGGTTAGAAAGAAGATCATGGAAGAACCACGAGGAGGAAGAGAGTGTCAGAGAGGGTGCGACGCAGTCGTCGGTATTTAGAGAGGTGAAGTATCCTGTCCTGATTCCTGTCCTGAAGTCTTTGTCTCCTGATCTACCCCGGGGACCCTTACCAGCCCTTTGGCCAGGGGTTGGTCTTCACATCATTCTTGGTAACTATAAATTCATCGTATTGATAGATATTCTTCTCTCTCTGTCCTCTCCTTTCTAAGCATAGTTATTGTGTGAGTTTTAAATATTTTTGCTTATTGATTATTGATTGAATTGACACTCTTGCGAATGAGGGTGTTTGTACTGAAAACTTTGAGATGGTTCACACTCAATTAATTTAGATAAAGATTTTAAAACTTCCAGAGTCTGTGATTATTTTACTTTAATTAAGAATGTTTAATAAAGTATGTTAATTATCATCATCAATTAGTTCCAAATAATGGTCCATCGACCAGAGGAAAGAACTTTTGATCAGTGAGAGGTTTAGTTAGAACGGAACAATAACTATTCCTGAAGCATGAAATCTATAAACTACAAGCTCCAGCGGTCTACTTGGTATTAGTGGAAGAAGGTATATGGGCCCAGGTGAGTATATGGTAGTGAGTATCTATTGTTAGTACACCGATGGATCAGTTTTCTGGTAGCAGAGTTATGGTTATTATTGACTAGTTTGGTGATAAGTATAGATTATTGATTATTGATTTATGTTTAACAAAAAGAGTTAGCGTCTTGTTTTATGTTGTCTGGAAAATTCCCGGGGAATGACTAGCGGGTGGCGATAGAACCCACACTGCAGTGAGGTTACTCTTCTGTTGGAATAACACTGAGAAGCTAGGTAGGGCTAGGGCTAGGTAGGGCTGGCAGTGTTAAAGTAGGGACTATTTTCTGCGTAAAAGTGAGAGTGATTGATAGCAAAGAGTTCGCTAGTGAAACTTTAGGCGTTATATCTCCTAGAAAGGGTAACCCTGAAGGGTGTAGCAGGTTCTTCCAAGCTAAATTGACAGCAAAAGGAGTTCGCTGGTGAAACTTTGGTCTCAAATTTTCCCAATACGGGTGACACCGGAGGAGTAGCAGGTTCTCTGGAGCTTGAATGAAGGGTAAGCAGAAGGGTTTTACTCGCAGTATATGAAGAGTAAGTGGAAGGTTTTACTCGCAGTGGGAAAAAAAACAACTATCCTTTGATTTAGTGGAACAGACAGAGTAGCGAATGTTTTTGTCGTTAATAACAAAAAAAAATTAAAGAAAATATCGAGAAATACGTTTTCGTATTACCTTGTGAAGGGAGGGTCAGTTGCTGGAGTTGCACTGACGTCACAGTGAGCCGCGCTGGGATTGGTAGAAACAGCGGGCGTGTGACAGGAGCAGCCTTATAAAGGAGGGGTCAGTAGTAAGGAGCAGAACTGACGTCAGAAAAAGGCCGCGCTGACATTGGTCAGATCACGAACGTGAGCCTGATTTAATTGGATAGCTAGTTAGAAGTCGCGCTAGAATTGGTGGAGAGAGAGATTGTATGCAGGATTTTGATTTGACTGTTAGTGCAAGGCGTACAGGTAGAAGATTTCAAGGGTTTGCAGAATACAGTTTTATACATCGTTCCTCAAGGATGTATGGAGAGAAAAGAAAAATTTAATTTATAAAGAAAATTAAGAATTTCTTTAAGAAAGATAAGTCTGTGTTGACCAGAGAGGGAATTCCTATTCCGCCACTGAAAACACCAGCATCTTTCATGATGATGGAAAGAGGATATCATACTTGTGTGTGGTTGGAAAACTGGATAGAATATACGAAGGATGATGGAGTGTTAGCATTTCCTAAAAATGGTACATTTAATGGGAGAATTCTTCAGAATTTGAGGTTGAAAATGAATGATTTAGAACCTAGACCTAGGTTAACTCAATATGAGGCTTTGGAAGAATTGGAGACTGAGTCATATGAACGAGAGAAATGCAGAGGTGGGAGGTATAGAGGATTATTTCCCAGACACTTGCATGAGTCACGCGAAGGGCAGATGAAACAACGGAGGAGAGCTATGGTATCAGAAGGTTTATATCCAGTGTTAATGGCTGAGGAACAGTCTGGAGGAAAGTGTAAGGAGAAAACGAAACACATTAAAACAGCAGGATATGGTGAATCAGAGGACGAGTTGTTAGAGGATATTTTAATTAAAAATCCACCACCGTATCAAGAAGCAACTAGTAAGGTTACCCCAAGTGCACCAGTAATGGGAATGCCATTGACCCCACAGATTTTACATGATACGTCATATAACAGAGTGTTGCAGGATAATGAAAGAGATGTTTTAAACAAAACTAGAGAAGAACTAGTTCAGAAGATAAGTCAATTAAATTTGAATACTGAAGCTTTGACAGTGCCAGTGACCATTGGTCTGGTAATCCCATTGTATGGAGATAAAAAGATTTGCCAGAAACCACAACCTGTGACAATTCCATTAAATAGTCCTAGGAAAGAAATAATAATTACAGATGATCAGGTTAGCGAAAGTGAGTCAGTTATTTCATTAATGGATCTTCCAAATGTAGAATCTTCAACTGAAACTCCGAAGAGAAATACACCTATGAATTTAAGAGAAAAGAGATCTTTAGTACCTATAAGAACTGAAGGTGCAACAGTAGTTACCCCTGAAGAAATAGAGAGATGGGCACAGGAAATAGATAATCGAAATCCACCACCAAAGATTTTAGACATCAGCAGATTGAAAGTGGAATTGGAAGAGATGATGACAGGATGTGTGGGCACAGAAAGATTGAATGTTTATAATGATGAGGAATTGTTATATTTATGTAAGAGTATAACCAGGAGAGCAAGGGTATTTCATGAGAGATTGACTGAAGTTGACATAGGGAAATCAAAATTGTTACAGAAACCGTATCGAGTGGACTTTACTGATAAAGATTTAGAAAGTGTAAATGCTTCTGGAAAGAGACTACAGATAAAGGAATTAATGAGCATTTTGCGAAAATGGGGAGACATTGATAAATGGAGAAATAGATGGATAAGAAAGAAAGAGGAAGTACAAGCGAGAGAAGCAGCAGCTGCATTTCCAGTAAGAGAATCAAACAAAGTTGAAAAATTGTGTCCAATGAGAGAGGTTCCCGGAGGTGGATATGTTCATGTTCCTTGGAGTAGACAAGATATTTTGTCATTTACAAATGATTTCCCAAAGCTGAGAGAAAAACTGGTTGAATGGTATAAACAGGTAGAGAGATTTGTGAAGGTTTCAAAGGTTTTATTGAAGGATTTGGATGGTTTATTTGATATAGTGGTACCCGCTGATTTATGGACGGAATGTAAAATTACAATTGATTGGCCTAATGAGGAGTATGCTAGAGACTCAAAGACAGGAGCACCCTCAGAGGAACACCCTCAGAGGAGGTGATGAAAAAGTATCACCAAGTGATTACGTATTTGAAAGGGAAAATTCCTCCTAAAGAAACAGACTGGGTAAAAACAGATAGAACAACTCAAGAACCAAATGAATCTGTACATGCATATTATGAGAGGTTATTACAAGCAGTATAGTGGTTTTGAGAATATCGGTGATAAGGATATGGAACATTTTGTGTATCGGTTTGTATATGGTTTGAAACCAGAGATTAGTCAGATGATACAGCAACACATGTTGTGTTGGCAAAGCAAGACAGCGGATGAGATTTTAAAGTATGCGAAATATTGCGGAGATGACATTGAAGCCAGGCGTAGAAAGCTAAAGGAGAAAATGATGTGGGCACAAGTAAAATTGGCAGAACAGCAAGAGGAGAAAACAAATGCCCAAAATAATAATCAAGTGAAAGAACAGAGTCAGAATGATCAAGTGATGAGTGGTAATAAATATAGGGGACGAATGGACAGAGAAGAAGCGAAAAGAAGTTTCCTTGTCATGCGCGCTGAAAACTTGGACATTGGAAGAACGAGTGTAAGAGTACTCAGAATAATAAGAGTAATAATGGGCCAAATCAAAATTTAATCCCACAGATGCAGAATGAAGTACTTATGAATCAGCAGCAGCAGGTAGTTACTCCACAATATCAGGTGCCACCAGCTCCTATGCCAAATTTTGTGAATCATCAAAGTTTCAGTGCGAACACCGGATTTCAAGGAGAAAGTGGTAAGAATAATAGAACAATTACGCAATATTTGTTGCAAAATGATGAGGAAAATTCGGATTACTCACAATGACGGTGCCTGAGGGGGGAGGAAGAGGAGTGCGTGCTTGGCGCATCCTTGCCAGTAGATCAGTAAGGTCCATTTGTTGATGGGAAAGTAGAAGGTAAAGACATTACTTTTCTATTGGATACTGGTGCTACCAGGTCTACTGTGAGAACAGCAGACATCCCAAACCTACCCCTCTCGGGAGAATCCATCCAAGTTGTAGGCGTGTCTAACCAACAGATTAGAACCCCAATCACAAAACCAATGGAGGTACACATTGGAAACTTCAAAGAAATGCATCAGTTTGTGGTTTGCGATTCCAGTCCTGTGAATCTGTTGGGAAGAGATCTATTGTGCAAAATGAACTGCACAATCTATTGTACACCAGATGGTGTTGCCTTCCAGACCCCTGATGAAGACGTTGTATACAAGATGATGTTAGCTAAACAGGGAACAGAAGTAGATGAGATGTTTTCACTAATGACTGAAAATGAATTACCAGAGGAGTTGAGAGCCACAGTTAATCCAGAAGTGTGGGATTTTACAGGAAAAGACATTGGGTTAATGACAAATATAGACCCAGTTACAGTGACATTGAAAGAAGGTGCAGTGCATCCAAACACCCGACAGTACAAGATGAGTCCAGAAGTAAAAGTCTTAGGGAGGGTTATTTTAACTAAATTAATGGATTGTCTGAATGAAAATGAGGTTTTAACTAATTTTCAATATGGTTTTAGAAAAGGGAGGAGCACCCTGGATCAGTGTTTAAATTTACACTTATTAGCTGGGAAATATACATTAGCCAAAATGGGGTCATTACACCTGGCGTTCATGGATCTCAGCTCGGCCTTTGACCTGGTCAATAGGTCGAAGCTGTGGCTGATCCTGCTAGACATGGGAATTGAACCAAGTTTGGTTTACCTTCTGGCTGATTTGCACAAGGACCTCCATGCCAATATAAGGGTTAATCAAGAAGGAAAATGCACAAGGCACTTTAAATCTAGCAGAGGGGTACGACAGGGATGCATTTTAGCGCTCCTACTTTTTACATTATATATTAATAACTTAGACAAATCCCTTGAAACTGCCAGCCAGGATATTCCACGAATAGGGGGCATGGTAGTTCCCATGCTCCTATACGCGGATGATGCTGTCTTATTAGCCCGCACACCAATAGGGCTTCAGAGGTTATTGGATTCATTTGGAGCTTACATGAAATCTCTGGATCTTGTAGTGAATATAGCAAAATCCCAAACGATGTCTATGGGTCAGAAAAACAAAAAAGTAAAATTCTTTTATTGTGAAGGTGTTGAGTTATCTTGGGTGCCCTTTTTTAACTACTTGGGGGTTTTATTTGATGAGAAGGGGACATGGGGCCCCCAACAAATAGTGAAAAAGAATTTGATGGCAAGATCAACGGCTGCTGTTCATGGCTTTGCTCAACGGCTGGGGGCCAAGACAATCGAAGTCATGCTTAACATTTACAGGTCCAAATGCATGGCCATCGCCCTGTATGGCTCTGATCTCTGGGGCTATAAGTCAGGAGAGGGGGTACAGATAGTTGAAAATAAATTTTTACGCTCCCTCCTGTCTGTTCCACAGTCCACTTCCACATTTATAATACATCAAGAGATTGGGGCTAGTTACGTGTTAGATTTGTTGAGGTTGGCCCCAGTGAGTTGCTGGTTAAAGACCTGGCTAAATCCCGGGTTAACTCTTAATCATCAGATTATCAGGGACTGTGTGGCCCTGGACAAAGCGAGCAGCATCCCATGGTTACACTATGTAAAGAACATTTTAAGTAAACTAGGGCGCCTTGACTTGTTTACCCTCCCAGATCAAATAAGAAAAGAGGATGTGACATGGGTCAGAACACAATTTCTGAACTTGATGGTGGCTGAGAGGGAGGAGAAGGAGTTAAAGAAATCCTCAGTAAAAGCCTATTTCTTGCTAAGAACCTCACCCGTGATTGAACCATATTTGAAAATTGTCACGAAGCCCTATCACCGCCAGCTTTTAACAAGGTTTCGTTTTAACTTAATTCATATTCTTTTAGGAAATTCTCAAGGTTGGAGTAGGGCGTATGATTTAGGTCCTTGTACATGCAACAAGTTTTCAATCCTGGACACTATGCATTTTATAATGTTCTGTGAGCATTTTAGTGTCATTCGCGGAAGGTTCTTAGTTCCAATTCTGAGGGGAAAAGGTTTTATACAGGTCAGACCCGCTCTTTTTTATTTGCAACTGTTGAATGACCCATGGGAGATTTTTAACATTGCAAGTTTTTTAGTTGCAGCAGTACGCCTTAGGAAAACGTTATAGCACATCAAATATTGAATGAGTTATTAATATATTATTGATGTTTATGGATTTTACACTGCTATATATGAATTATTGCCTGTTAGTGTTTTTTAAGTATTTTTAGGAAATTTGTTGTTGTGATTGTATATTTTTTTATGTCGCCCTATGTACTGAGTATTCGGATTTTAAATGTTTTTATATATTATATGGTGTTGTATATGTTGTGTACTTTTATGGTTTTTATTAACCGAATAAAGTGGTTTGACTGACTGACTGAGTCCAGAAGTAAAAGCAGGAGTTATTCCAGAAATTGAACGAATGGTTAAACAAGGTATTTTAAAAGAAGTGATGGGTAGTCCTTGGAATTCGCCAATAATGGGACTGAAAAAGCCTAGCGGAAAGTATAGAATAGTGCAGGATTTACGAAAAATAAATAAAATTGTAGTGCCATGTTGCCCAATAGTGCCAAATCCAGCTGTGATCCTTTATCAGATACCTTGGAATGCAGGCTGGTTCACAGTAATTGATTTATGTCAAACATTCTTTTCTATTCCTTTGCACCCTGATAGTCAATATTTGTTTACATTTAAGTTTGAGGATCATATCTATGCATGGTGCAGGGTTCCTCAATGGTACACAGAGAGTCCCTCAATTTTTAATCAGATTTTGAAAAAGTGTCTAGAATCATTGATTATGCCTGGAAAATTTGTTCTGGTTCAGTATATTGATGACCTACTGGTGGCATCAAAAACACGAGAAGATTGTGTCACAGACACAATTGCATTACTGAACCATTTGGCTGAAGGAGGACACAAGGTGTCTCCAGAAAAATTACAGTTCTGTCGACAAGAAGTTAGATATTTAGGGCATAAAATAGAAAGAGGAGTTAGAAAAGTGACACCGGAAAGAATACAAATAATCAAAGAAATGCAATTGCCACAGACTCAGAGAGAAATTAGAATGTTCTTGGGAGTGGTTGGGTACTGTAGGCAATGGATTAATGGTTTTTCTATGCTAGCGAAACCATTAATACAAATGACCCGGAAAAGAGCAAAAGATCCGATTGATTGGAATGATGACTGCATAGAGGCCTTTGTGAAATTGCGAAATTGCTTGTGTGAGGCTCCTGCCTTGGGCATGCCTGATTATTCAAAAGATTTTGCATTGTTTTGTTGTGAGAGAGAAAATTGAGCACTTTCAGTCTTAACCCAGAAACATGGATTGAGTCGACGTCCAGTGGCATATTTTTCAGCTACATTGGATCCAGTGGCTTTAGCATTACCTGGCTGCTTAAAAGCAGTAGCTGCTACTTGTACGAGTCTGGAACAAAGTGAGTCAATAGTAATGGCACATCGGGTAAAGGCTTATGTTCCACATTCAGTTGAGATTCTTTTGACAAGAACAAGAACACAACATCTCACCCCTAGTCGATTGACTAAGTATGAAAGAGTGATTTTGGGAACTGAGAACGTGACAGTGATAAGTTGTATGATCATGAACCCAGCTACCCTACTGCCAGATCCATGCAATGAAGAAGTGAAAGACGAGAGTGATCATGATTGTTTGGACGTAACTGAATTATGTACTAAGCCCCGGCCAGACATAAAGGAGACACCTTTGAAAGAGGCTGACCATGAGTTATTTGTTGATGGGTCCTGCCTCAGGACACAAGAAGGAGGATTAAGTGCTGCATATGCTGTTTGTAAGATATCTGGGGTAATTGAAGCTTCCTGTTTACCTGGAGTCAAATCTGCACAAGTAGCCGAATTGGTAGCCCTAACCATGGCATGCAAAAAGGGGAAAATTGGAAAATAACCATATTTACGGACAGTCAATATGGGTTCGGGGTTGTGCACGATTTCGGCCAGCTCTGGATGCAGAGGGGATTTCTTTCTTCTTCAGGATCTCCTATCAGAAACAGCAAAAATGTGAAGGATCTGCTGGAAGCATTACAATTGCCAAAAGAAATAGCAGTTGTAAAATGCGCTGCACATCAGTCAGGAAATGACTATGTGACTGCTGGCAATAGATATGCTGATCAAGTGGCTCAATACTGTGCCAAAAATACAGTGGCCATAAACAGAAAAATTGAAACGGGTGAAACCAGATGCCAACTTATGTTTTTCTCAGTACCAGAAACATGGGATGAGATTAAACAATTGCAGGAAGAAGTTGAGGAAAAGGAAATTTGGATAAAGGCAGCTTGTACAAAAAGACCAGAAGATGAGATATGGGTGTATTTAGATGGAAGACCAGTCATGCCAGATTGTTTGCTTTCAAAAATGGCAAGGGTGTATCATGGAGCAACACACCTAGGGAGAGACTCAATGATCAGGCTATTCAGACAGAGTTGGTACAATCCGAAATTCAGGGTAGTCGCAGAGAGCCTTTGCCAAAGATGCTTAACCTGTCAGCAACAAAATCCAGGTAGAAAGACAGTGGTTAGCTGGGGAAAGATTGGAAAGGCAGAAGGACCCTTCACCAGATTACAGTTGGATTTTATTGAGTTGCCCCCATGCAATGGACTGAAATATATACTTGTCATAGTATGCCTTTTCTCAAAATGGGTGGAAGCATATCCCACTCGAAGAAATGACAGTCTTACAGTTGCAAAATTATTGTTGAGGGAGTTGATTCCGCGTTTTGGTTTTCCAGTCACTTTGGAATCAGATAGAGGCCCTCATTTTAATAATGAAATAATTTGATTAATTTGTGCTGCATTTAACATAGAACAAAAACTGCACTGTGCTTATCGTCCAGAAACTTCTGGAATAGTTGAGCAATTAAATGGCACAATCAAGTCAAGATTAGGGAAAGTGTGTGCATCCACAATGCTGAAATGGCCAGATGCATTACCTCTTGTATTGATGGGTCTCAGAAGTATTCCAGACAGAAAAACAGGAATGAGTCCACATGAAGTTCTCATGGGAAGAGCAATAAGACAGGCATTTATTCCTGGAAATAAATTAATGAATATAACTGATGATCTGGTATTGGACTATTGCAAAGGATTGGCTGAAATGGGGCGTTCTGTCTCATCAGGTTGGAGAAGACGCAGTTAAAAGACAGCCAGACCAAGCACATGATTTGAATCCTGGAGATTGGGTGCTAGTGAAGAAACACGCAAGAAAGTCGTGCCTAGCACCAAGGTGGGACAGACCGCGTCAAGTCATACTAGTCACTACCACAGCAGTGAAGTGTGCAGGTTTGCCCAATTGGATTCATGCCAGTCATACCAGAAGAGTTCCGAGCCCATCAGAACAACAAGAGCAACCACTGACTGAGCAGGCTGAAGCGTCAGGAGTTGAAAGCTGTGAAATTGAAGGATCTAGAGTAATAGATTCTGAAAGACAACCATATGACGAACAGCCAAGTACAAGTAAGGAAGAGTGGATACCAGTGATTGAAGTAATTTATGATGCTATTGAAACAAGAAGAAGAACAGAACTGAAAAGACAGGAAAGTAGTCAGAAAGAGACAGGGGAAGAAGAACACACTCAGGTGGAAACGGAAAAAGACTTTCAGGAACCTGAGGAGGGAATAATAGAAGAACACGTTCAGGCAGAAGAAGAAAAGTTTGAAGTAAGACCTGAACAAGATCAGATAGAATTAGAAGAACAAGTTCAGGCAGAAAAAGAACAGTTTGAAATAAGACCTGAACAGGGTCAGATAGAATTAGAAGAACAAGCTCAGGAAGAAGAAGAACAAAGTACAATAAGACCTGAGCAGGTGGAAGTAAAAGAAGGTTCAAGTACAGAAAACAGAGAACGAGAACAGATTGTGCCTAGATTAAGTGAAATTAAAAGAACTTTAAAAGGAGATAAAGAAGGTGAAAGTGCAGTACAAATCAAAAGAATCAGAAAGGGAGACAATTGGCCAATTGGAGTAAAGAAATTAAGATATCATTTGAGAAAATCAGAAAAGAGACCAGAACAAGTAAATGAAGTCACAAGTCAAACACAATCTAAACAAACCTTAGCGAAAATAACTCGAAGAAGTCTAAGATTGAGAAATTTAAACAGAAGATACAAGGCCCCTGAATGGACCTATGTTATACTCGAAGAATTTGAATCCCTAGATCTGAGTGATGAAACAGAAGAAGTTCATGTTGCACAGATTGATGAAAGCAAATTGAGGCCTCCTTAAGAATGAAAAGAAAGTTAAATTGACAAAGAAAGGATAAGAGAAAAGAAATTTTCTCAGAAGTAAAATGGCAGAAATTGAAGTTACCGAGAGACCAAAACGTGGATTAAAAAGAAAGTGTTTTAGATTTTGTTTTTGTAGTATTTGAAAACAAGTGACAAGAATAATAAAGATACTAATGATAAGATAGATAGAATAAAAGTAACTAAATTGGAAATAGGGGTAGAAGATGAAGCAAATTATCATAATGAATCAGACTATAATACGTCTTCAAATGTGTTTATTAAATTGTTATTTCAGTATGTTAATACAATGGAGATTAATAATTGTTATGTGTGTATGAAGTTACCCTCCTCAGTATCAGAAGGGGTAACGTATCACCATATACCTTTAACATATGGTGTGTCATGTAGTATTTTATCAAGTTTATTTTATGCTACAGGGAGACTTCAATATTTTTATTCAAATATAGATCTAGTATTTTCTGAATTACCTATTAGAAAGAATATGAATACAGTAGTTAGTAGTAAAAATGCACAGTTTATGGGTGAATTTTTCTTAACAATGAGTTCAATAGATTTAGTTTAGGCACATAAAGACAATCTAACATGTACATTAAGAAAAGAAGAAAAAGATTTTGGGGATTTAGTAGAAGAAAGGAGACAGGATTTAATAAAGAAAGCAACTGAACAGAAAACCCATGTACCTCCATGGGCTGGGAAAGAGGGAATCTATGCAAATGGCAAGGCTCATGCTGCGATGTCCCTGGATTTTGTGAAAAGGGGAAAATTCTGCCAAAATAGATTAAACTCAGATTATAACAATAATTACATTGGTTCCAGTGAATGTGAACACAACTTCCTAATTTTAGGAGGGTGGGGACTAAAAGGGGGAACTGATCCTGTATTTCCAGAAGTGTATTATGTTTGCGGGAACAATGCCTAATATAGGTTACCTGCAAGATGGCACGGGAGCTGTTACTTTGGAATAGTTTTTCCAAAAATTTATCATGTAGACAGAATCAGTGGAACCAATGGAAATTCTAATGGACTAACACGTAGAAGAAGAGCTAGTTTTTCTGAAATCGTAGGGGATATTTTTAGTGCATTGATACCCTCAGTTGGAGTCATTCTTAATTCACAGAAAATTTGTAAGTTATCAACCATAGTTGATATTCTTTCTACAGATACTGCAGGAGGATTCTTAATGATTAACACAGAGATGGTTGCAATCAGGTCTATGGTTTTACAGAACCGTTTTGCTCTTGATATATTATTAGCAAATGAAGGTGAAGTCTGTGGTATGTTGAAAATTCAACATTGCTGCACTTATATTCCGGACAAGAGCAGAGAAATTAAAGGATATATTGAAAACATTACAAGAATGCATAAAGACTTGACCCAACTGGAGGTTGACAGTGTGTGGGGAAGACTAACAAAAAGTATAACATCAATAGGGAAATGGTTTATTAATTTTGGGAGAAGTTTTCTAGGTCAAATAATAATACCATTAGTTATGATAATAACCATAGTGATGATAATAACGATTACATATAAGTGTTGTAGAAAAGGAGGGAAAGGGAAAATACATTTTGAAAGAGAAGGAAAGGGAAAGAAACGGAAAAGAAAACATAATGAAATACAGTTGGAACAAATTAAAGGCAAAATATATAAGAGAATGAAAGATTTAGAGGGAAACGAGATGACTGATGGAAAATTGAGAGGAGAAATAGAGAACTGAGATGTGCTAAAGTTGGTATCTGGGATGGGATGGGTTATTTTGTGATGCCTTAAAATGCCATCAGAGAGGGGATTGATGGAGCAAGGACTCGTAAATGAGACTTGCTCAGAAGCAAACCTCTCGTTTTGACTCATTAACGAATTACTAACTATGTGTTTGTAATTAATAATTCGCATTTTAGAAAGACACGCGGGACAATGAAGCTTGCGTATGTGTTTACTAACTTTAACAAAATGAACGAAGGACTAAAACGCACTCTAACAAGGGATCTTTACTGCGCATGCGTCTACTGCATCTACGTAGTATGACGTTTTAACGCTTGGAGGGAAAATCTTGCGCATGCGCAAAAGGCATTAAAATGGCAGCTTGAAAGTTCACATGCATGGCACCTGCTTGGCTAAATAGAAAATAAGTTTTTTACTAACGCAAATGCAGAAAGGGTAATAATAATTAAAGTGGGTTAGAGTAGAGGTTGGTGGTATACAGTGGAACCATTTATTTTTGAAAATAACATTTCTTCTTTTGACTTTATTATTAGTGCGCATTTGGGCCTTCCACACTTGTCTGAATTGAGCTGACTGACTTGACCCCGCACATGCGCACATGAGAGAGAACAAGGAAGGATGAGTAAGAATTTGTCACGCGTCCAAGGCCAGAGAAGATGTGCCCTGGGAACATGAGGGTGAAGAGTTCATATGAAGAAGCCTTATTCATGAAATTGAAACATTTTGTATTAATAAAGTTTGGAGATGTATGGGAAAGGAAATGATTTAATAAAGTTTAAGGGGATGGGTTTGAAAACAATGGTTCAATGAAATAAGTGAAATGGAAGCATGGTATGATCATCATTCCCCCTCGCCTGTCCAATCAGAGTTAGCATTTTATGATATTGAAACATTAATGGGTGGTACATGAAGACTGAAAGGTATAACTGAGGTAGCTTTAGTTAGTGAGAGGAGCAGAAGCGGGAGCACAGAAGCAGAGCTCGGGATGCTGTCAGTGCTGTGGGTGGTGCTGATGCTGTGAGACGCTGATGAAGAAAATGAATGCAGAAACTTCCAACTTAATTTAATTGGGTTAGAAAGAAGATCGCGGAAGAACCACGAGGAGGAAGAGAGTGTCAGAGAGGGGTGCGACGCAGTCGTCGGTATTTAGAGAGGTGAAGTATCCTGTCCTGATTCCTGTCCTGAAGTCTTTGTCTCCTGATCTATCCCGGGGACCCTTACCAGCCCTTTGGCCAGGGGGTTGGTCTTCACATCATTCTTGGTAACTTTAAATTCATCGTATTGATAGATGTTCTTCTCTCTCTGTCCTCTCCTTTCTAAGCATAGTTATTGTGTGAGTTTGAAATATTTTTGCTTATTGATTGAATTGACACTCTTGCGAATGAGGGTGTTTGTACTGAAAACTTTGAGATGGTTCACACTCAAATAATTTAGATAAAGATTTTAAAACTTCCTGAGTCTGTGATTATTTTACTTTAATTAAGAATGTTTAATAAATTATGTTAATTATCACCAACAATTAGTTCCAACCAATGGTCCATCGACCAGAGGAAAGAACTTTTGATCAGTGAAAGGTTTAGTTAGAACGGAACAATAACTATTCCTGAAGCATGAAATCTATAAACTACAAGCTCCAGCGGTCTACTTGGTATTAGTGGAAGAAGTTATATGGGCCCAGGTGAGTATATGGTAGTGGAGTATCTGTTGTTAGTACAGCGCTGGATCACTGACTTCTCACTATATGTAAATGATGTTGTACAACATCTTCAGGGCTGTAAGCACGATTCACCGAAGCTAGGAGGGGTGCCAGTACCTGCCCTACTTTTTGCAGATGACACAATTTTAATATCACAAATGCCCAAGGGATTGCAAAACCTTTTAGACTGCTTTAGTGAGTTCTGTATGGAAAAAGGTCTTGAAACAAATACAAACAAAACCAAATACATGGCCTTAAATCTGCACAATTCTTTCAAGAAAAATATCATTGTTGGAAAACAAAAACTGGAATATGTGCCCAACTTCATTTACCTGGGTATTACCCTTGATACTAAATTGTCATGGAAACCTCATATGCTGGAATGTAAGTCTATTTTGGTTCAAAATTGCATGGCAATTGTGAAAAAGCAAGAGAAAAGTGCATCTAAAGCAGTGTCACCTGCCTTGGAAGTTTATAAATGTAGGGCGCAAACAGCAACCCTCTATGGTGCAGAACTTTGGAGTGTTATTAGTCAGAATATGCTTACTGTGGAAGAGAATAAATTCATAAGGATGTTATTGCAGCTCCCAGTATGCACACACATGATCCCCATCATCCAGGATATAAAACTCAGGCAAATCGAGCCCCAAGCCATATTAAGACCCTTGTTGTTCTGGGTCCGCCTGTGGACGATACAAGAGCTCAAACACTATTAAGAGGGGTTAATTGAGATACTGAGACTTGACTACAATGTCATACTTCCTTGGCTTCGGCATGTGCGTGGTTGGTTTTATAAACTAGGTTTAAATAGTAATTGGGATGATCCCTATTCATCAACACATCTTTCAAAAAGAATCTTGAAAAACATCTACTGGATGTATACCCAGGATAGCATACACTATGGTTCAAAAGTAGGAAGGTTGACCACGCAGTTTTTATCTATAAAACCAGTCCCCTCATTTGAAGTATACATGGATGTAATACAACCCCAATTAGCCAAGTCCCTGTACATGAAGTTCCGCTTTGATGTTTTACAGATCAAATTCAATACATCTAAGTGGTCGTGCAATAATATCGATGACAGAGAGGCTATCTGCACCTGATGTGCACAAAATGCTGCAGAAAATGACCCCAATATATTATTCTTTTGTCCTGCATATACCATCCCTCGGAAAAAATGGATAAAACCAATCTGTCGTACAATGGGACTCAGGTCATATTTAGGAGCGCTAAGAATTTTAAAAACAGATACATCCCAGAAAATAGTTTTTAGCCTTAGTAGATACTTATTCGCCATACGTTTAGTATGTACGAAAAAGGGACTGAAAGTTTAACATAATAATGTCCATTTTAACTATTGATTTTAGTATTGTATGCTGTATGTAGTCCCTTGTTCCTATATCTGAAAGTGGATAATGTGGCCGATGCATTTGCATTTTATCAACTTTACGAAAGATCTTGCACTTTATTGCTCTTAAATTGAACGGGTGTTCAGTTTTCACTACCCATAAGTAATGTTTTACCCGAAAGGGGAGAAAGTGATTGATGCATTTGCACTTTACTAATTTTATGGTTGATTTTGATTTTTATTGTCTTAAAATTGAAGGGCCATTATAGTACTACTATTCATAAGCGATGTCACTCACTTTTAAAATTGATTTTAACAAATTTCAAAATAGGTGTCTGGCATTCAGCTAGTAATCAATATTTGTGGGATTGTAAGATTATATTGCACTATACATTTGACATGGCCTGTGCTCAACATGCATGAAATGTATAAACTTGTATCTTTTATAATTTTTTTAAAATCGAAGAACGAATTTGAACTGGAACTGATATAATATGTAAAGTCATAAGCAGTACAGAGCGAGCGTAAGTTATAGTTAGCTTAGGTAAATATAACTGCTGAATTTCTATGGTTTTGTATGAGTGAAATGTGAGCCTAACTATAACTTCCCTGTAACCTTTGTTTTTTTTCAGTGAATATATACCTGCTAATTGGCAAATAGCGTTTATCTCCCTGGAATACTACTTCATCCGTCCCAGACTGGCTTCCGCCCTGGTCAGGGCACAGAGACTGCACTGATAGCGGTAGTGGAGGAGTCAAGAAAGATTCTTGAATCCGGAGGGACCTCGGCTATCATCCTCCTGGACCTAAGTGCAGCCTTTGATACGGTGAACCACGTCATATTGGTTCACCGTCTAAAAAAAGTGGGAGTGACAGGTACGGCCTTATCATGGCTGAAATAGTTCCTGGAAGAAAGGTTCTTCCAGGTATTCGAAGGAAACTCCCGCTCCCAACCAGTCCCACTGCAGTGTGGTGTACCTCAGGGCTCGTCTCTGAGCCCCACACTTTTTAATGTATACATGGCCCCCTTGGCAGAGATCGTAGCCCCTTTTGGAATCCACATAGTTACATATGCTGATGATACCCAACTAATTGTGGCATTGAACCAGGCGGAACAATCCCCCACGGATCTGCGCTCCTGCCTCAAGGCAGTCGCTAGCTGGATGAGCTCATTTCACCTGAAGCTCAATGGCGACAAAACGGAGCTCATGCTGCTGGGCAATCAAGCAAATTTTAATCCTAACATCATGTGGCCGATTTGCATGGGCCCAGCTCCATTGCCAAAAAAGGAGATAAAAAGCTTGGGTATCTGGCTCGACCATGATCTTACTTTCAGAGTCCAAGCAAGGAAAACGGCCGCCGCATGCTATGGTCTGCTCAGAACCACCCGGAAAATACTCCCTCTTCTACCTAGCCACTCAAGAAAGCTCCTGGTCCAGGCACTTATTCTCTCCAGGCTGGATTATGGCAATGCTCTTTATTTGTGTGCTCCCAAATCAGTCATCGCCAAACTGCAAGTGGTTCAAAACTCGGCAGCAAGACTTCTTACGGGCACAAAAAATCGCTGCTCAGCAAAGCCTGCTCTTCGTTCTCTCCACTGGCTCCCGGTACAGGAGAGAATACATTTTAAGGCCCTCTGCATTGCGCACAAAGGTCTGCAGGGCAGAGGTCCTCCTATTACTAAATATCTGGTTAAACCATATAAGGCAACACGATGTCTGCGCTCGGACGAGCTCCACTTGGCCGAGGTCCCCAGAATTAAGAAGGCCAGGACAGGCGGTCGCCGTTTCTCTTATAATGCTTCTAAGCTTTGGATCGCACTTCCTCCTCCTATCCGCAAGGAGGTTAACCATTTGACATTTCGGAAACGTTTGAAAACTTGGCTATTCCCATAATCCCTCCCTTTTTCCCCTAGCCACCTCCGCAGCGCTGGGATGCCTCCGGGTAGCCATGCGCTATATATAAAAGCTCCTTTCATTTCATTTCATTTCAACTCTCAATACAATGAAGAGTGATTTAACACTTTTTTATTCACCTACAATATCTTATCATTCTTCCCAAAGGGCCCAAATGCAAGTCACATATTTCCACAATACAGCATAATTATTATGATAATTACTGTAAGAAATTGGGTTATTAATTGAGAGGGGTGGTAGCCCCACTTAAAAATAAGCACAGTTCTTTTCAGGATGAACCAGAAAAAGTCACTGAGGCTAACTGTGCTTAATCATCTGGTAGCTTGGCACAAAAGCAGTCAGTCTTAACTTAGAGGCAATGTGTAAAGTATTTATGCAGCACTCAAACAGGAATAAAGTGAAAACACAACACGAGAAAAATCCCACACCAATTTCGAAACTTAGAGTAAATTTTAATCATTAAAAGGACACCAAAATTAATTAAATCCATCCAGTAGTACCGGACTTATGGATTTTTTTAATAATCTAGCGCTTAAAAGATCATAGCGCCAACAGTGGGCATCTGGCCACGCGAGAATGGGTCAAAGTCGAAAGTTAAGGATGACCGAGATGAAGTGCAGTATGGATACAAGGGTTGGATTGGGCCTGATCTCAGTTTACCTACGGAAAATTCTTGAGAATAGTTTTGGAGAAGGTAGGTTGTCAGCCAGGCAAGGCAGTAGGCTGTAGCTAAAGAGGGGTCATCAACAACTGGGAGCCACTGGACGAGTTCTCAGTGAAGCCGTCGACAAAGGCGCGAAAAAGCCCAGAAAGGGAGAAAATAGATTTACAGGCTGAGGAAGCTGTCATTGTCAATGGGGTACGCATCATCACTGAGCCAGTGAAAATTTCAACCTTCGGACTTATGCGTTTTTCTGGAGTTCGGATTCACCCAGTGGGAGGTCTGCTGAAGAGGATTTGCTGCTGCAGAGAAGAACGTAACGATACCAAAGTATCCCGTGCTCACTACACCACTGGATTCAAGCTAGCCTGGCTGAAGAAGGGTGATGCCCTGAAACCGGTCCTAGGATGCTTGTTTCCGGTCCAGGGAGGACCTGGCTTGGCAGTTCGGGCTGGACTGTTCCCACAAGGAACAGGGTCAAGACTGATTTGCATATGGCTGGGTCCAAACTGGGGTGGTGTGGTGAGCAAAAGAATGATGGATTTAACCCAGATCCTTGTGACTGGGGGTGAATGTTTGCATTGTCCAGCATTCCGTCCATCAATTGTTTCTTTTGCAGAGAAGAACGTAGCTGGAGTTACCAAGAAGTCAGGCAAACCAGCGATGCACCTTGTGCAGATCGGCTGGTAAGTAGGTCCCGGTCTTCTGTTGGCTTTCCAGGCATTTTTTCTTGAAAAAGTTTCTATGTCCCAGTTCTTGGATTCTGGCAGGAGGAGGCCACTCCAGCACCACACCACTTGGGGAGTTAGAACTCATTTCAGCATAGGCCAGCAGCAGGGGTCAAGGACTCAGGAGTTTGTTATGTCTCTGTAGCTCACACAAAAAGCTATCCAACTAGCCCATGGATTCATTCGAAGGGAGCAGTTCCAGTCCTACTCCTTCAGACAGCAGGGTGACAAGCCCCTCATTTCAGCAGCAGGACAACAGGACAGTCCTTCTGGCAGTAGGGCAATACTTCTTCTGAATCTTCCATAGGTTTAGGAGTATATTAAAGAGTGGTTTGGGGTTCCAATATTTATGCCTGGTACCATTCTTTGTGAGTGGGTGGACATCTTGCCTGACCCCACCTCTGGTTCTGGAAAGTTCTTAACTTCCTCTTTCAAGGTTCTAAGCGGTCTGGGGTAACAAATGTCTAGAGTCCAGTTCCTTTGTGTGAGCAGGAGGCAAATTCTTTGAAGTATAAGTGGGGAAGGTTACAGCTCTGCCCTAAGCCATCCTGGCAGGAAGGCCCATACTGCCCACATCTTGTCCCCTTTGTGTCATTGTCTCGGAGGAATACACAAGCCCCAACAGCAGAGCCATTCACAGTCATGTGACCCATGATACTGGCAGAAGGTACAAATCGCTAACTTTCTAAGAGTGACATTTTCAGAATTGTGACTTAAAATCTGCCTTTACCATTAAAGAGAATGTTAAATTACAATTCATTTGAGTCTGAACAGCATATCCCTATCTTCTCTTTAGCACTTAATGAATGTAATAAGGTAACCCAGTGTTAGTAAATGGGAGAGATAGCCCTTACCACACTGAAAAACAACTTTAGGAGTTTTTCACTGCCAGGACATGTAAAATATGTTTTAAATGCCAAACATTTAATATGTCCTACCAAAGTGGTAATGTTGGACATGGCCCTCTCTGCAGTGTCATCCTCAGACCTTTTGCCTTCACTCTTCCATTTTTCGTTTTTGTTGGCCTCATGACTCTGCACTTTACCACTGCTAACCACTGCTAAAGTGCTTCTGCTCTCCGCCATATTCATGGTAACCTTGGCTTAAACTGATTTGGCATATTTAATTTACTCATAAGTCCCTAGTAAAGTGGTACAGCATGTACAAAGGGCCTGTAAATTAAATGCTACTAGTGGGCCTGCAGCACTGATTGTGCCACCGATTTAAGTAGCCCTTTAAACATATTTCAGGCCTGCCATTGAAGCCTGCGTGCAGTTTAAACTTCCCTTTCAACCTGCCACACTAAACCTTTTGCCAGGTCCAAAGCTTCCTTTTTAATACACATAAGGCACCCATAGGATAGGCTCTCAATAACCAAGAGGGAAGGGTGCAGTGTACTTTAAAAGTAGGACATGTGCTTCAAAGTTTTACATGTCCTGGTAGTGAAAAACTCATACATTCATTTTTCAGTACTGCAAGGCCTACCTCTCCCTTAGGATAACATTGGAGTCAACCTCATTCCATTTTATAAGTGTAGATTCCAAATGGGAATATGTAGCAATAATGCTCAGGAACCAGGCTCGGTTCATGGAGTTGGTTATTCATAAGTTGCAGAGACAGAAACCACCCCCGAGCTGCTCACATGAAGGCACTCCACCCATCAGCTAGCCCAATTGACAGTTACTTTTCACAACCCTAACATTCCATATGTTAGCTCCACACCAGTCTTCTACAGTAAGTGTCACGAGGTGGTGTGGAGCAAACCGGAATACTACATGGGTCTTTCCCTTTTATAACAAAACATTTTAGTAATTTATCAATACAAAAGTAAAATTCTAAAACATATAAACATACAAATAGATGCTCCAAACATGGAGACACTAGTTCACCCAACACTCATCTGAACTGAAATAAGTGTATATATAAAAACTAAAGAAGATAGGCATAAGGCAAAAACACCAAAACCATAACAGCATAAAATATTCAAGACATTTTCTGTAAGAAATCTACCAGCCAGTTATAGCAGAAAACCTGAATTTACCTATACCTCAATGAAAGCTTATGCTCCAATACACTCCTCCGCACAGGTTGAGAAATTATGAGTTATTATGTGTTTGTAAACCGGTCCCTTGTTCAGAATTACTCTGTGGATACACATCATTTTTCCCACCAATGGAATCTTGAGACTTATCCTGCTTGGGTTAAACTTTGACATCTTTAGCAAGATTACACCAATGGCAGTTATCAAAAGGGAATGGCACTGCCACATATTTTGTCAACCATAACTGGTTCCGAAAACTTAGTGTCCCCTTTCTTGACAAATGTGCATTTCTTTATATGTACATAGTCCCCCAAAGCAACAGGTCTAACACATACAGCCTTTTTCATATCATACTAGTGTTTTTGCTTGCGTTGGGTACTAGTAACATTATTTTGCACAAATGCACCTATATCCAGTCACACTTTGTTTCAACCATGTTGAAATCCAAGCAGGTCTGAATTGGGTTGCGGGTTTCTAACCCCTAAGCATCTCGAAAGGGGAGACATTTGTTGATGATTGAGGCGTGGTCCTGCAGAACCACAACCCGGTTTGGACCACTGTGTTCACAACATATCTGTTCTAAAAAGCCCAGTACATACACACCGCCACAACACGGTTAAACTGCTCAACCAGACAGTTGGTTCAGGGGTAAATAGAGTGAACTCTTGAGATGTCTGATACTGCTCATCTTTAGAAGTTCTTGCAAGTGAGATGATACAAATTGAACCCTGTTGTCAGAAAACACAAGTTCTGGGAAACATTCTCTTATAAATACATCTCTCAGAAAATTCAGCATTGATTTGGAATCAGCTTCCCCAACAAATCTAACCTCTGGCCCCTTGCAGTAATAATCAATGAGTACTAGAGCATAATGTGAGTGCCAAGTAAGGGAATTGAATGGCCCCACTAAGTCTATTCCAAGTTTTAACCATGGCCCACGGGACATTCAATGGGTGTTAAAGGGGGTTTAGTTGTCTTCAAAGTTTTGTCACTTGTAGAGCACACATCAGTCTTTAATAACCATATCGACCTCCCTGTCCAATTGCAATGACCAGAATGTTAACTGCACTTGCACTCTGTGTTTGGTGAACGTGGCTCCCTAATTGCCTGCATGGGCACTTTTTAGTATCGACATCCTGAGTCTCTCGGGAGGGATCAATGTTTCAAGTCTCATAATTATCCCATCCTCTAGAGACAATTCATCAGATACCTTCCGGAACTGCTGGATACTAAGGTCAAGGGTTTTTTCCTTAGGCCAACCCTCCTTGATATATTTGGATACTAAACTTAGAACAACATCTTCACTAGTGGCAGCCTTACACTCCAACTCTGAAAAAAAGAGCACACTTTTCTCACCTCCACTGTTGAGGCTTATACAATTTTCAGCATCATCATCATCCGCAATGGTTCCACGTTCATTATGCTCATGCTCCCTTCCCTTACTGGGAAAACAAGATAAATAGTCTGTCCTGATGTTTTGTCACCCAGGAATGTGTTCAACATCAAAATGAAACTGTAAAAGTCTTGTTAAAAACCTGGCTAATATAACTTTGTTATTCTTGGCGTTGGTTCCTCCAAGAATGAACACCACCAAGGGCTTGTGACAAGTCTGCAACACAAAACGCCTCTGTAGGAAGCTGTCTCTCTATATAATATACCAAAGTAAGGTATAGTGTACACTGAGTCCAGTGGATCCCCAGAGTTATAGCAGAGGCTAAAGTAGATAATACCATACTCTCTTTTGTGGTAGTGTGGTTGAGCAGTCAAGCTTATCAGGAGGGTAGTGTTAAGCATTTGTTGTACACACTCAGGCAAGAAAAGATGTCACACACTCAAAGACTGTATACCATTGACAAACTGTTCAAAAGCACTTGAAATTACTGTTAGAGTACTTTTGGATCACTTCGAGATTACTTCTCTAGTTTATCATGAAACATACTCCTAACACTGTCTAAGCAACACAGGACATTAGTAAGCAGGTTAAATCTTTTACAGACACTTGCAGGCACATGCATCATCTAAAAAATAATTTGCTAATTTTGCGAATCGCAAAAATAGCCAAATTGCGACCGCAAAGTACCCGCCAGCAATGCATGAACGAAAATACTGCGAAAACACACGTTTTCTCAAAATTAAGGAATTGCAAAAAAATCTGAGAATAGATTTACGATTCTGTAATTGCGTCTCCCAATTAGCGAATCGCAATCAAAGAATCGCAAATCTATGCATGAAAAATCGCAAATTGCTATTTCCTTGAAATTCGCTATTTAGCAAGTGCAAAATAAGAAGGATCACAACCAGGTGGTAATCATGAGTGCAAATTACATACAGCTGAAACTCAACAGAAACTTACTTAAACACACCCAGAATGCCCCTGAACATTTCACAATGGCAGCGCATTACCTGATGGTGAGGGGGATGAGGATCCAGGCTGCAGCACACAGAAGGAGGAGAATACAGGAGCGCATATTCCGAGTCCGCATTACATTACTAGGACAAACTGAAGAGGACATAAACGACAAGTATAGGCTCAATGCTGCAATGATCATTGATTTAATAACTGAATTGGATCCCGTTTTGCAGCGTCAGACACGTAGGACCAATGCAATACCCACACATGTGCAGGTCCTATGTTGCCTGCACCTACTGGCGTCAGGCAGTTTTCAGGGGTCATAGCAGTAGCTGGAGGTGTGTCTCAAAGCGCACTTTCACGCATCTTTAAAGCATTCCTTAATGCCATGATTTCCCGGATCAACTCCCACATCAGCTTCCCCACAACCGCACATGACCTGACCAAGACCAAACAGGATTTCTATCAGATAGCCCGCTTCCCACATGTCTTAGGTTGCATTGATTGCACCCATGTAGCAATATGTCCCCCTGCAGGCAATGAATACATATATAGGAATAGGAAATGTTATCATTCCCTAAACATACAGGTAGTATGCAATGCCAAAAACATAATAACTGACATAGTGGCACAATACCCAGGAAGCGCCCATGGTTCCTACATATTCCGCCAGAGCGGCATACGCACTCGTCTGTCCAGGGGTGAATTTGGAGAGGGACATCTGCTTGGTAAAGATGTGTTATTAATTCACCTCAACATTGCACGTATGCCTATGCACTACCGCCACTGACCCTTTGCTTACTTCGATGTAGGTGACAGCGCATACGCCTTGCGTAGTTACATCATGACGCCGTACCGAAATCCTACAACACCCAATGAACAGGGGTACAATGCTGCGCACATCTCCACCAGGAACAAAATAGAGCGCACGTTTGGGCTGTTGAAGAGCCACTTCAGATGCCTACACAAAACAGGTGGAGCATTAAAATACAAACCAGAACAATGCTGCAGGATAGTGGCCGCATGTGCCATTCTACACAACATTGCCACAAGGAAAGGCATTCCTATAGAGGTGTCTGACAGCGAGTCAGAGGACGACAACCAGCAAGGCCCACACCAACGTGCAGCACATGGGGCAAGCGCAGCAGAAGGGCACAGGAGACGCACGGAAATCACACAAAACTATTTCTGAGGTGAGCAATGATGAGACAACACACGGCTATTGCTATCCAAACTCTTTTTTATATATAATTATGGGCACTTTAGTGTTGATGCACACATGACATGTGCCCAGTGGCACAGGAATAGCATTAATGAACAGACATAAATGGAAATGAAATCAGGAATCAAAAGTCAGTCACAACTGTTGTCCCCGTCAATGGTTACCTCACCATGACGGGATGTCTGTGGCCATACCAGTCTATTTCTTCCTCCCACGCACACCCAGACGCCTTTCGTATGCTGCATCTTCATCCCTCATGTTGGTAGCGGAGGGTGTACTGCTGCGTGTTCGGCGCCTACTTGCAGTGGTGACAGGCATAGATAGACTGCTGAGGCTTGAGGCCTCCTCACTTCCCTCTTCCAGTGTGGCAATGTTAGTCCCAACTGTGGCAGCCTGCATTAGTTCCACTGCAGCCGTCACCTGGCCCAGTGCCTTTCCACATCCCCACTCCAATGGGACAGCTCAGTCTGCATTGTCACAGACCTACGTGCCAGCATTGCAGTCGTGGTGGCCAGCCTATTACTCAATTTGGCATACACGTGCATGTGCTGCATTAGTTGGCGATGGTGTCTTGTCTGTGACACATGTCCCTCCCTCATCACCCTGGTCAGTTCCCTCACACAATCTGACAGGACTGCAATTTTGCCTGACATCTTTCCTATTTGAGCCTGCACTAAGCGCATGTTTTTTGCTTGCAGGCGCTGCACCCGGAGCATCTGGCCCTCCAGGCCACCCCAGACATCAGTTGTTGGTTCCTCCTGCCGTGTGTTATGTGACCTGTTTCCTCGCCGCCGGAATTGGACTGTGCTGCTCCGGAGCTGTGCTTGGGGAGTTGGCGTGGGTGTTACTTGAGCCAGGCCGGACACTGGTGTTACATGTTCCTCATCCTCTGTTTCCATTGTCACAAGTGGTGGGACTGTTGCCCTGCGGGTTGTAGGGGCACGTGATGATTGTTGTGGTACCACAGGTGTGTCCGTCTCATCTACAGCGGTATCTTCCTGTGTCTCCATGCAGTCACTGTCGTCTACCTCATCTCGTTCTGCATCTGTGATGTTAAACAGTGCAAATCAGCATTAATTTCTGTCTGTGATGTAATGTCACATGTATCATTATGTTCCTGAAATACAATATTTTGCCGTTACCCTATATTTGGTTTCCTTATTTTATATTTGTGTGTTTGCAAATGTACCTGCCTGACCTGCCTGCATCTCCCATAATGCACTTTGATGTGATTGTAAAATGTGGACTGGATTTGCATTCTGGACACTTGTGCTGTACTGAGCTGATGTGATTCATGACATATGTATACCGATGGTCACTTGCATGCATCTTACCTTCAGATGTGTTGGCCGCTCCGGAGGTGTCCAGCTGCGTCACCCAAAGGACTGCTTCAGGCTGGAGTGTTGACTCCACCATATCCTCCATGGGAGTGTTCCCAGTCTGTGTCGATGTTCCCCCTCCTGTCTTCCTGGCTTCCTTCAACCTCTCGGCGATGCGTTCTTTGGCACGTTTGCGCAGGTCGTACCATCTTTTTTTTAAATCGTCTATGGTGTGGTGTGTAACCCCAACAGCATTTACTTTACGTTGGATCCGGTTCCATATTTTCCGTTTCTCCTGCTCAGGAACTTTCAGAGACAATTTCCCAAATAGCTTATCATGGCTGGTTGCCACATCCTCTATTAGGGTCTCTATTTCCTTTTCAGAAAATTTAATTTTCCTCTTCCTGCCTGTTTGGCTGTCTCCTGCTGCTGTTCCATCCATTTTGGGCAAGGGACAGGTGTTAATTCAAGTGTTTGTTTCACTCCTGTTCAGCTCCTGCAGTCAGCTCCCTCCTCTCCCTGTGACTGTGCACTGAATGGGGCATGGGCTGCTGACTTCCTGGTTCTGATGTCATCAGTATGCATCAACTGTGCGCCCTCGCTATTTGCGATTTCGCTAATAGCGATTTTGCAATTTGCGAGTTTGCTTTTAGCGAGTCCGCTATTTGCGAGATCGCAGATTATACTATCGCAAACTGCGTTTGCGATTTCCTGCGAATCGCTATTTATTCGCAGATTTGTTGTTGCATTGCGATTTGCGATTCCTTATTTGCGATTCCTTATTTTTCGCTAATAAGGAATCGCTATTGTTTGGGTTGATGCATGTGCCTGTACGTTACTTTTGTTGCAGTACAAGACATTTCAACACTTAGAAGATTTTTCAGAGAAAACCCACCATACAGTCCTATAGAGAAAAACAAAGTGTTAAGGTTGCAGGTAGGTAAACGGGTTTGAGAAGGGAGTTTTGGTGGGTAGAACCAAGGTTCCCCAAGGATCAGGTTGGCATTTCAAGTGCACCACCAGCAGCACCAGGGTGGCCAGGTGCAGAGTGCAGGGTGCCAATGTTAGCGAATGGGGCTACAGGGCACCTTGGTTGGGAGCTGTTCACGGTCAGGCCACTCGGTCTTGGGAGCCAAGCTCCTAGGGTTAAAGTCAGGGCAAAGGGGGTAGCAGGTCAACACCAAGTCCACACCACTAGCGGCACAGGGGCGGCCGGGTGTAGGGTGCTTAGGAGGTGTCAGGAGCCCAATGCAATCCTATGAAGGTTGCCGATTTTGGATTTTAGCTGCAGGCTCGGTCCAGGAAGTCTTCTGGGAGGAACCACCACTTGGCAGGTAAGTTGGAGGGCTGGGAGACGTAGGTGCACCTCAGGTCCTCTTCTCCAGGGCGCAGGGTGGCCGGATGCAGGGGTGCCTTTTGAGGTCAGTTTTCACCTTACTAGACCACTCATGGTTGGGGGGTCTCCGTGCAGAGGCTGCAGGTGACATCAGGGAATCCTGGAGGGGTCACCCCGTGGTGGACTAGGACTCTGGAGCACTTGGGGACCTTGCTGGGACTGGTGGGCCACTTTGATTCTGGCCATAGGCGATGGGTGCAGTGGTGGTTCCAGGCATCGAGTTCCTTCGTCCTCAGCAGGTTCAGAGTCTTTCTTTGGAGTTTCTTTTGAACAGAACTGCTGTTCACAGGATATCCAGTGTTTGTTGAAGGCATTCAGTCCTCCCAGGGGTTCTGGAGGTCGCTGGCTACAGGACAAGTCGACTGTTGGTGCAGGATCTCTAGAAACTGCAGACAGGCCCGTAGGACTGGGGCCAAGTCAGGTCTTCTCTACAGTCTCCTCTGATGTGCCACTTCTTCCATCCTTCTTCTTTGGAGGTTGCAGGTATCTGTCTTCTGGGTTCAGGGATGCCCCTAAATACTATATTTATCGAGGTCAATGGGCTACTGACCTTAGGGTGACTACACCCTTGGTGTGCCCACCCCACGTGGGGGAACGGCCACAATCTCTAACTCTGATTGGAGGGTGCCTGCCATCTGCAAGATGGCGGGCACTGAAGAGTGTGCTTCACCTCGCCTCCCCCACCTCAGAGGTGGGGTTGACAGAGGTGGGCACACCTTCTGAGCTGTTCTAATATTTCCTGCCTGTCTTCCCGCTGAAAAAGGGGGAGAGACAGGAAGGGGGGCTGCTCCTGATAGCAGGAGAGGCTGGGGGTTGCGCTGTGTTTGAAACTCCCCAGCCACAAATGGCTATTCCTGACCTGGGGGAGATATGAACACCTCTGTCCAGGAAAGGCTTTGTTTCTGGGCTCAGGGAGCAAAGGCTCTCACTCAAGGGGTCCAGAAACTTGTCTTGTGGTGGCAGGCTGGTGTTCACCAGTCAGGAACCCACCAGTGGTTGGCTTGGTTCCGGGGTCCCCTCTAGAAGAGACCCCTGAGTGCATGGAATAATAAATCTGGCACTGGAATCATGGCATGGTTTATTATTCTGAGATGTTTGATACCAAACATCCAAGGATTCAATAAAGTGAAGTGTAGTTAGTAATGTGAAGTGTCATATAATTTTGTTCCTTACAAAGGACAATGGTGTTGAGCATTTCTAAGCACTTTGCAATGTGAAAAATAACGTTAGTATGTGTTGTGTGTTTAAAGCCCCTGATCCTAATTGGTGTGTATGTAGTAGAGATTTATCTATTTATATGTTTGAATTACATGTGATACGTTGAAAATTAGACAACATGTTATATACTCTCTACAATTGTGCATAAAAGAATTTCTGTACCAACAAAATGAAAATTGTGTTAGCTATGCGAATGGTCCCACAAATCACCTAGATCAGTGCTCTCCAAACAGTTGTATGGGAGCTACCAGACCCCTTCAGAGTGGCAAACAGCCTTGATGTCATTTATTGGATAGACACAAGGTCATCTTTGCATGTAAAAGTTAGGGGAAGGCTGTGTTCATGTAACATCGTGAATATCAGGCTGCAGATAACAAGGCCAGAAGATGAGCAGTGTTCAGTCAGAATCATGGGCCAGGCTGGGGCTGAGTCACACAGACAAAAAACTGAAGCACTGAGGTATATCTGTCATAAACGTATATCCTTGCCAGATCAAAGTTTGAGGTGTGCTTAAAAATATGTCCCTGAATGCTTTTAAATGTATGCCAGTTGAAAGGGAGAGTAATCTTAACTTTTTGAGCAAACACTTCATTCAATTTACTCCTATTTCAAATTGTGTGTCATGTCCAAACTGCAGGCCCCTTACTCACAGTGGCCAGTATTCACTGTGCCATAAGTATTTATGTTTAGCCTTCAGTAATTCACAATCTTCTGCTGTTATCAGAGGTGTACTGGATTCAAGCTAGCCTGGCTGATGAGGGGTGTTACCCTGAAACCGATCCCAGGATGCTTGTTTCCCGTGCAGGGAAGACCTAGCTTGGCAGTTCGGGTTGGACTGTTCCCATGAGACACAGGGTCAAGACTGATTTGCATATGGCTGGGTCTGAACTGGGGGGGCGAAGTGACCTAAAGAACGATGATGGATTCAACCCAGATCTGTGATTGGGGGTGAGTGTCTGAAAAGTTTCAGCCCTCCGTCCATCATCTCCTTGTGTTTGATTTGTTCGCCCTAAGTTGGCAGGGTATGCCCAGACGTGCGTTCCTTGCTCACTTTGCCACTGGATTCAAGCTAGCCTGGCTGATGAGGGGTGTTACCTCGAAACCGTTCCCAGGATGCTTGTTTCCGGTCCAGGGAAGACCTGGCTTGGTAGTTCGGGTTGGACTGTTGCTAAGAGGCACAGGGTCAAGACTGATTTGCATATGGCAGGGTCTGAACTGGGGTGGCAAAGTGAGCCAAAGAACGATGCTAGATTCAACCCAAATCTGTGATTGGGGGTGAGTGTCTGAAAAGTTTCAGCACTCCGTTCATCATCTCCTTGTGTTCACTTTGTTCGCCCTAAGTTGGCAGGGTATGCCAAGACGTGGATCCCTTACTCACTTTGCCAATGGATTCAAGATAGCCTGGTTGATATGGGGTGTTACCCCCAAACCGGTCCCAGGGTGCTTGTTTCCGGTCCAGGGAAGACCTGGCTTGGCAGTTCAGGTTGGACTGTTCCCATGAGGCACAGGGTCAAGACTGATTTGCATATGGCTGGGTCTGAACTGGGGTGGAGAAGTGAGCTAAAGAACGATGATGGATTCAACCCAGATCTGTGATTGGAGGTGAGTGTCTGAAAAGTTTCAGCACTCCATCCTTTATCTCCTTGTGTTTGCTTTGTGTGCCCTAAGTTGGTAGGGTATGCCCAGACGTAGGTCCCTTGCTCACTTTGCCACCAGATTCGAGCTAGCCTGGCTGATATGGGGAGTTACTCCGTAACTGGTCCCAGGATGCTTGATTCTGGTCCAGGGAAGACCTGGCTTGGCATTTTGGGTTGGACTGTTCCCATGAGGCACAGGGTCAAGACTGATTTGCTTATGGCTGGGTCTGAACTGGGGTGGCAAAGTGAGCTAAAGAACGATGATGTATTCAACCCAGATCTGTGATTGGGGGTGAGTGTCTGAAAAGTTTCAGCACTCGGTCCATCATCTCCTTTTGTTTGGTCTGATCAGAAGTATGTCACATCATAGAATATGTAGGAGACCCTTGTCATAGAATATGTCACTGGCCAGTATTGGTGAGTTCACGCCGTGACATGAGATGAGGGTAGTGAAAAGGTCACTACAAAAGTGTGTATTAAGATATTTGTTTTGGTCAGCATGTAAAAATACACATGTTTTATGCTAACTTATGAGTCATTCTAGTGATAAAAAAATGTTGTTACATCAATACAGACAAACTAAAAGTCACAAAAGCATTGTTTTTTCTTTCATTTCTTGTATCCATACAGGTCAACGCTCATCAGAAGCAGGACATTTGGAAGGCCATCACCAGGAAGGTGCGGACCCTGGGGGTCTACAAGCGATGCAGTGTCTATTGCCACAAGAGGTGGGAGGACCTACGAGGCTGGAGCAGAAAGTCAACCGAAGTCCAGCTCGGGCAGTCCTCCCAACGTGGGAAGCGAGAGTGCCACACCTTGACCCCCCTAATGGCCTGAATTCCTGTAGTGCCTAGACCCAGCTTGAGGGGCAGTTGAGGGCCCAACAGCAGCAACAAGGGGGTAAGTACTTATCATAGTTTCACACGTTACATGACTGATTTATAGTTACAGCCATGATTTTACACATCAACATTAAGGGTGACGCATGTCAAACAAACAAGAAGAGTTCTTGAAGGTGTAAGCTTTGTGTATGATGATGTGCTTTGTCTATTAATCTTTTGGAAAGGATCCCACCTGATTCCTGTTAACAACCAAAGGACTGTTCTCAGCAGACACATGGCTGCCTAAACTCCACATATACTTTGATGTCATGAGGGACAGTTGTACCAGACAGGCCAATAGTATATATTGTGTCAGGTGTGATGCTCCTTCACTGTTGTGGATGATGTATTGGGAGCCTTATTACATGTGACATAGCATACTAGGCACTTATGATAGTGGATGTACCAAAAGTCACATTGGTAATTTGGGATTCTATACAAACAAGAGTGATCCAAAATGACTAGTGACATCTGAATTAATGGCTACATTTTGGAAACAAAACATATCAAGATTGTGCTTAGCCTCAGGAATACTGCTTCATACATGTTAAAAGTGACAGATTAGCGTGATGTCTTACTCCTTCACAAATGTGTGTTTAAGCCAATCTGCTATTGGACAAATAATAGTGATAGGCATACAATTTTTGTTGCAACACAGACAGGACATTAGTAACAGAGTAACACAAACCCAAACCCATCCTTTGTCATGTCCAGATGATAAATCAATGATGGAGAAAAATGGGAAACGTAAAGGGATTTTTGAAGATGGAATGTTCCATCACATATATGTAGTAGTATCCCATCAGGAAAGCTCAGTATCAGGCCAAACTCATGACTCATTAGGCAAATGTTGAAAAGCACCAAGGTGTAATATGATGCTTATTGTGATTTAAATTTGAATCTTGGAAGTAATTATTATATTTGAATCAGTGTATGTAATGATTATTGTGATGTTCTACAAATTTTTGACTACAGTGACAGCCAGCTTATTTAGTTAGAAACAATTTCACAATGATACAACAAACTTCAAATAACTAGAGATATTTAGGAGTCTAATGTGAAAATGTTTTTACTCTGTACTGAAGTGTATTGGTAAAGTTTCAAGGGCTATGTATTTACTTATCCTGTAGTTGTCATTTGGCAATCCACCCAATTATATGTTTCTTACTGTCTTCAACAGCATAGGTATCTAGATAGTATGTGATGCATTGCTATGCTACTTCAGTACAGACTTCATTTATGATTTATTGACATTTGACATATACTTTAGGGACTTGAAGTAAGTGTTACCATTGTGAAATGCCCAAACAGAGGTCACCTGCTTTCAGTTTATGCTAATATTGGTACAGCATTGCAGTTTTTGTTGACACACATTTTTTCATATTTGATTAATTAAGAATAAAACGCATGCAGATTTTAGGGCCTTGTGAACACACTGTTGAAAGGTAATTTTGGTTGATATCCTTTTTGGTGGCATCCATTCACTATTCTAAACTACAAAGGCTAACCATGCAGAGGTGTGAAACAGCTTCTGGAGTGACATGATAATGGATAAAAGATAAGATCATACATGATATAGGAGCTATTATTGGAACTGACATAACTGTGACCAAATGTTTTCTGATAATGTTGCCTACATGCACAAGCTTATGCTAAAGTAGCATGAAAGTTTGACAGGCTTGAAGCAGGTGAAATCTGAAAACTTGGGAACTGTTTTGTGATCAAAGGTCATGATCAGTACTGTTTACACAGGTTCAATGATACTATTGTGTATGTCATTTCAACATCATCCGGAGCAGGCGAAGGAGAAGCTGCCAACCTAGGCAGGGAAGCAGCTGTGCCCAGTTGTTCTGGTGCTGACACCACCAACAGTGAGGGACCCAGTGGAATGGAGGGTGAGGGGAATGCAACAGAGGACGGCAGCTCCACAACATTCTCTTCAGGGGCCTCCTCCAGTGAGCACTCCCTAGTGGTGGTGAACCAAACAGGAAGTCTATCTACTGCATCCTTGTCCACCACCCAGAGTACCATCTCCACCCTCCCTCTTGCTCCCCTCCAGTTGGCTATACCCGGCCCCCTAAAAGGGGTGGCATCTGTCAATGCTGGTCGCGGTCTCTTACCTGGAGAAATGCAAGGCCTTGCAGAGACAATATGGAGCCAATCCCACTTCTTGACCATACCTACCAGTTAAGGTTAATGTACAAGGTAGTGGTCTGATCATTAAAGGGGAGAGGTCCGTTGAGAGTTGGTGCGTCGATTCCCTGCCAAGTTGTTGACCTGTGTTAAACACAAGAAGGAATGTGTACGACTTATTGGGTTCCTGTCTGACTTAGCTTTTAGATTGTTGTCTTTTGCCCCCACCCTTTCCTGTAGTGAATTAAACGTAAGTACCTGTGAGGCAATTGGTGTATGCATGCACCAGGATAAGTTGGGATGGAGTTCAAAAGGAAGGCAACAGAGGGTGAGTAGAAGTCTGAAGCTCCTGGGAACGACTGCTCAAGTAACACAAGGGTTATTGCATCTACGGTTTTAGGAAACAAAAGGTGTTATAAGATATAAAATAACACACTCTAGTACACTAGTTTAACACACACGGTTCTAATCTACACCAGTTACTACCTTGTGTTAATCTTGTAATCTTAATTCTCTTTTTGAAGGAAAAGCATGATGTCCTGTTTCCTCACTGGAGAAAATGTATTCTTCCTCTTTGCGCACCAAGTGAAATGTCAAAAGGTGCTTTCACTCCTTTGAGCCAATGTCTAGATATCAAATGAGCCAAATGTCAATCAGAGAAAGACACTATGCACTGTTAAGCTTTGTTTTTAAAAGTACCTTTAATGCATAATAATTTGTCTTCCTTTTCCTTTACAGGTACCTGTGCTGGGTGACGATGGGAAGAGGAGCAGATGGTAGATTCACAAGTGAGTGTCTGATCTGAAGCAAGGTGCTGTAGCAGGAAAACAGTAGGCTGAAGAGTCTTGAGACAAAGCATGGCTTTAGCCTCGGACAGGGTTTAAATAGACAAGCCACTGCCAAGCCTATGGACTTAGCACACGGCTTGGTTGATAACTCAAGCGGCTCACGGCTGAACGGTTCTATCTGCTTTCTGCACGAGGCGCTTACAGCCGTCTGAGTCAGCACGCATCTGAAAGTGCTCAGCACATTCGTGAAACGTGGGCACATGTCAAACAGAAACAGTTGAAGCATAAATCACATTCTGGCTTTATCCAATGTATTAGTATGTGGGCACATAAATAATAAAGGTAACAGAGAAGCATGGGCACATAAACAATAAAGGTAACAGAAAGGTATGGGCATAATACACAATACATTGGTAGAGAACTACAAATAAGCATGCATTAACTCTGGGTGAGCAATGAATGCACGTCTATTTTTACATGAACTCAACACTTCATTTGCCTTGTGGGCCGTACATGTAGCTCAATGCAGTGGGATTTGGGTCGATAGAGACAAGTCCCTGACAACATCTCCTTCGCTCCAGGCACCTCCCCTCCTGCCCCTGTCCCCCCGGCTGCCTGAGTGAGGAGCGTATTGACCTCCTCCGTAACATCTCAGTAGGCTAGACTGCACTACAGAATGCCATCCAGGGGCTTGGGTGTCAATTACATTAAATGGTAGCCTACCTGGAAGGCATTCGCAGTGCTATGTCTGGCATTCAGAGGTCTTTTTGAGGTCTAGCATCCTCACTGACTGCAGCCTCCCAACCATCCATACCTAGTACCCCACCTGCCGCCCCTTTCCCATCAATATTCGCAGAACTGTGCCAAGCACACTCACACCTTTGCACACACCCACTCAGACACAAGCAGCACACCCACACACATCAGAATTCACACCCACAAAATGCCCACACTCATCCAAACAACAGACACCTATAATGCAAGACACACCCAAACATGTACTACATACACCAGACCCACAGGCACCTGCACCCTCAACAGACACATGCACACCAGACACTGCCACTCCCTCTACCTCCCAAACCCAACTCCCTCCTGAACACCCTACCCATTTTCCCATTGAAGATGTCCTTTTTATCCTTGTCCTAACCCCTGCAAAACCCCAAACCCACCTCTAGCAAATGCCAATCTACCCCTTCCACACCACACCACACCCCACCCCATCCCCATCCCAAACCACCCCTACCAAATGCAAAGTCACCCCTTCCACATCCCATTCCACCCCTGCCAAACCCAAGGGCACCCATCCCACAACCACACACCCCTTCCCAAACCCAAGATCACCCCTCTCAGACCCAACCCCCCTCCCATATAAGATCTTGTAAGTGTCTGGTCTGCCCACTAGATGCCCCTACCTGAGGAGGTTTCCATTGGCAGTGTATTTGGAGGCAAGCTTTGTGCCACTGCACAACAGTGCAGATCTTTCACTTTGTGGACTGCCATTTGGCTTAATTATAATTTTGAGAGCCCTATCTCAATTTGTGTAATAAATCCATGCTTTTTTTCACCAATTTAATCCTGCCATTATTTTTCCTCAGCAATTGTTTAATTCCTTGCAGTGTTTCTGAGTAAAATTTGAAGTACTTAATTTCCTTTACCATTATGACAGGAAGTCCAGTCCAAATTACTTTTTTAATGTCTACTTCGTTAAGTGTATACTCTGGTTAATATAGAATGTGGTGGTCATTTGAATTTAGGTGAAGACATGCATCATAGTAATGGCCTCTTGCACCAACTAATGGATGCTACAAATTTTATTTGATGTGTTACTACAGGTGTGTTTGTTTCACCTTGCTTAGTGATCAGTATGAAATATTTTCTGACTATTGAAATTGGATACAGTACTGGACTTGCACTAGACAAGGGGAAATGTTACATGGATGTATATGTTGAATGCTTCTAATTTGGTACTGACATTGATTTTACAGTTAATTTCTAAGGTAAAGGTTACACCCTGAGTAGTACAATTTCTACATTGTTACATTGCAATTATCCATATGATGTGTGCTGCATTTGTTTTTATTGTATGAATTTTAGGAATGTCTTTAAACACACCCTTATGGTGACTTTTTGATTTATATTTGGATATCCTTTTTTGTGCATGTCCATTTTTTTAAAGGCAGCTTGCAGCACGTGTATACATACGATGTGATCATACAGGTGTGTTTCTTTCAATTTCTTAAACATCAACATTACAGACATCTGCATTGCACATTGATATGCTATTGCTTGTAAGAGAGATTTATAAATGCACGAGTCCTGCGAATATGTTAGCAGATAAGTCAATAGGTAATAGGTAAGAGTTTAGCTTAACGTCGATTGCATCCACTACAGTGTTGGTTTTGTTCATCGTCAAGCAGCAGCGGCAGGACTTGGAAGATTGGATCCATGGAGACACAAGAAGTGTGTAAGTGAGAAAAGGTGAGTTTCTGCCTTATATCCCTAACATTCTGCCATTTCGGTGTGGGGGATTTACCGCCACAGTCACGTAGGCGGGAAGGCACATCGTGATTTGCCCAGTGGGAAAACTGGCAGTCCTCCCTCCGACAGTCACTTTTGCCTATTCCGCCGTCAACGCGGTTGAGATTTACTGGCGGGGATGGCGGGACCGTGGCAGTCTTACGTCTATGGACTCAATAACATCTAAATAGGGCATGCAGACCGGCAAGCCGGCAGGCAGGAAGACCGCCGAAAAAGCCACAGCAGGACTTGATCTGCCAAGATCTAAATCAGGCCCTAAGTAAAGAAATGTAATGCAACGCAGAAGCTTGTGCTGAGTTGTGTTACATTTTGTAGTGGTAGGCATTCAATGGGTGTTCCAGTGCATCCACCGATAAAATCTGACTCAATCCCAGATTTACTGAAATCAGTAAACCTTGGGATTGCACCGATATGGTACTGCACCCCAACCATGGTGATCCTTGTTACTTCCTCTTTCTATGCATGATGCATTCTGCATCACGCATAGAAACAGGAAATTGCCTCATATGAATATGAATGTTTTTGAGGAGGAAGCTATACCTTTCTGCACAAAAACACCCCAGCCAGCAACACATGCTTCCCTGCACCATGGTGCAAGGTTGCCTGCATCGGCGCTAGGCAGCTTCAAGTGCACCAGCGCTGGTAGAGAGCTAAAAAGAGTCATGTTGTAGTAGATATAGTGCTGTTTAGCTATCTCCCATTCTTGCAAAGCTGCGCAGCTACTTTGCTTGCTGCCCTGCGTTGTGTGAACTTTTAGTAAATATGCCCCCTACGTCTTCAAGTCCACATCAATCCCACATCACCAAATCAGACTCCTTCGAAAAGTCAGACTCTTCATTTCAACTGACTACAATGCAATCCTTAGTACTCACAGTACTTGATTACGAAAAAAGCACCCAGCTCTGCAGGTCACCTGGTTTCGGGCGCCAACAAATATGATCACATCTCACCTGTACTGACCACCCTCAACTGAGTTTCAATTAAAACCAAAAGTCGATTCAAACTTGCTGGCACTATCCACAAAACAATATACAGGGGCACTCCAAACTACCTGACCTGCAAACTTATTGTTTGGGAGTATCCTGAAAGTGTTGGCTCACTAAATAAATCACTCATAGTGCACCAATCCTTCTAAGGCACTCTGGATAGGATCTGGAACTCTATCCCACCTACAATAGAACCAATCCCTCTCACTCCACCTTCAAGAAAGAACTTAAATGCCTTTTCTTTGCTCAGCACTTCAAGGCATGATTCACCTCCATCATAATACATCTAGTTGACCAATCACCAGAGCCAAAGAAGATACACAGATAATACAATTGTAATTGTAATTGCATTTATATAGCGCTTAGTACCCCTGACGAGGTGTCAAAGAATTTTTTGGGCGAGTAGCACGCTACTCCGGAACCGAAAATAGGATTCATGGTGAATTAGTATATGGAGATAATAAATTAATTTCAGCAGTGGACATGTGAGTTTGGTATTTGGATTAAAAAAGGATAGTGGAGGGGTAGGAGATGGAAGGGTTTGCATTTATATAGCGCTTGCTACCCCTGTGAGGTGTTCATGTGCTTTTTGGCGGGTAGCACGCTTCTCTGGAACCCAAACAGGATTAGTGGGGAATTAGTATAGAGAAATATGAAATTAATTTGAGCAGTGGACATGTTAGTCTGTTAGTTGGATTGAAAAGGACAGTGGAGGGATAGAAGAGGGAAGAGTCTAAAAAGTGGAGAGAGTGGAGGTAGAGGATATATTGAGAGAGGTATAGGTTGAGCTGTAGGGTAGTGCATTGGAGAAGCTGAATTAGAAGTAAAGTAATAAATATATGATACATAAGTACATGAAAGGTGTATATGTATAAGGAGGGCGATATATGGAGATTTAAGTTGTATTTATTAAACTCGGACTTTCAAGTGTTGCTGTAATTTAAGTTAATTTATTTATTTTTTTATTTTTTTTGTAATTCAATAGTGAAGGACTTGTCGATAAATAGTTATGATAAAAGATTTACTTTTTTATGCAGTCAGATATATACATGTTAAACATAGAATAATATGACCATAAGTAATATGTACAATTGTTAAGCCAAACTAACAAATATCTATATATCATACCTCTGAGGAGTAAACAGTCTATGTTTCCTCCATCATCTAAATGAAGATGCCTCTTCGACCTCCATCTTGCCTACCTGTTTCTTCATAGTGCTTCTGCAATAGGCAAGACCAAAACTATCTCCCTACTTTTGTCACCTCTCACCATTTATCCTGGTTATGGAGGCATATCGTTTTTATGTCAGCATACCTTATTTTACCTCGTAGCAGTTGCACAATTTTCGGAGACCTAAACTCCAACCCTCACAGTGGTCATTTCGCAACATATATCTATTTTTGTGTAAACATTCAACTTGTCTAATGTAATTACTGTAAAGAACTCTGATAACCGTGTGGGCTGTGCTTAATTTGAGCCAGTGGTTTCCTGTGCAGGACACAGCATCTAATTGTCAACACCAGCACTTATGACAGTATGCCACATGATGGCGCTTTTCATCCAATTTAGAGGTGAGCAGAAACAACAGTTGTTTATTTATTCAAAATACATTAAAACTGAATACCCGTCCATAGCAATTTTTATAACTTTGGGGGCCAGGGATAGTCTGAATTGTCACACTTGTAGGAGTGTGATTCTTAGTAGCTGCACTGGCACTGTCATTGGCCGCGCTGGCAGGGGCAAGAGGTGGTGCAAGCTGCATTGGTCCCCTGGTACTTATCTGTTCATAAATTAATGGCTTTCCTTCCCACCATAAAAAACCGGAGACTAATTAATTAATTAATCAATGAATAGCATGTTGTAAAGACTGAGACCAGAAAAGTTGACTATGAAGTTATTTGTTAGTCATTAATTTAAATGATTTGTTAAGCAATTACTTGTGAGAAACGCTTAGTGGCATTGTTGAGGGTAGGTGTGAAGTTCTCCAGTAAGCCTGTCCCCTTCTTCAGCTGTGGAGGTCCAGGGTTCCCTAATGCATTCTTAGTTCTGCGGTTTCTTGATGGTCATTTTGTGGTCCTGTGGGCCCTTTACCTAAAAAGGGGGCCTGCGGTAGTTCCACGAGCCCGTCAAGGGTTGGGAAAGCCTCCTTGAATTAAGATGTTATCAGGGCCGGACTGGCCTTTTGTCTTATTAGGCATTTCCGGCTGGGGGAAGTTGGAGTGGGGACACTGGGGGCCAGTTTTTGACTTCCCGCCATCACTCGCTTGCTTCCTAGGGTTTATTGCAGTAGATACAATGGAAGCAGAAGCTGAGACAGGAGGGGAAAGGAGTGAGAGATGGAGAGCCAAGGGAAAGAGAGGTGAGGGAAGGAGAGAGACTAGGGAGGGAGGGGAAGAAAGAGGCAGAGGAGGAATGGATATAAAAGAAAGGAGAAGGGAGTGAGAGGTTGGAAAGAAAGAGCTCTAGATATTGGGGGGTGGGGGAGAGAGCGAGAGAATGAATGGAGAGGGCGTTAGAAAGTGGTTGGAGAGAAAGAGTTCGGTGCCATGCGTGTTTGGTTTAGAGAGCTTTAAATTAATGTTTTCGGTTCCTTTTTCGACCCTACAAGTTTTCTTCTTTTATTGAATATAGACAGATTGATAAGGATCCTTAATTCTGGGCATGGTGCGTTTCAGAGCTAAGCGCCCAGCACCTGGATCGATCCCCCTCCGATATGATATAAGGAGAGGTGAAAACGTTAAAGGGGCAAAACAGGAGCAGGGAAGGAAATGGGATCTAAGACTGCTGTTCATGAGACAGGTAACTGAGAAAGAAATATATGAAGAGCGCTAAGGGACGTTCGTCAGTAGAGATCATTGATTTGCCAGAGGCATAAGAGAACATTTATAAATATCTTCACATAAAAAAGAAATTGCGCTATAGATTATTCCCTTCATACAAAGAACAACTTTACGGCTGCCCATAATATACATTAAGAGAGCGCCCTTAGGAACACATCTCTGAGTCTTTGTCAAAAAGTTGAGTAGATGCATTAGTACCTATTTGTCCAAACCCTTTTTTTGTAAATATTAACACGTAATAAGACAAGGCAACTCCTTTACCAGCATTTAGGGCTTAATTTACATTAGGTCGGGTCGCCCATTTCTCAGTTAGGGAATCAAAGTAAATTACTCCGTCGCCCTGACAGAGGTGCAGCCCGCCAAATTTAGAAATGCTAAACTTTTGCCAGGAACTGTGGTTGTGGCGGCTCCTCTCAGTGTTGTTTACAGTTTGGTGCAGCGCTCCGTCAACATGACGGAGCGCAGCACAAAACTGTTTTCTTGTTTATTTTCAAAAAGAAAATCCCAAAGTAGGATTTTTTTAATAAAAAACAAAATTCTCCCCTGGCCATGGGAAGGGAGCATTTAACAGTTTTCACTGCCCCTTACTGCTGGGGTTTGCAGTGACGGGCAGTAAAAACAGACCTCTAATTCCGCCCATTTATAGTAGGTGGGCAAAATTAGAGGTCTGGTAGAGCTGTCAGAGCGGTTTAATCAGGACAGAGACAGAGTAGTCTCTGCTGTGATTAAACCTGAGATCCGCCCGTATATAAATTTGGCGGGCGGACCATTATCTTGGCAGTATAGATACTCTGTCGCTGTTACCACGGAATATTTATACCACCAAGATATAAATCGGCCCCTAAGTTTGTACTAACGCGGAGTACATGCTCACTTCATTGTAATTTGTTGTTACTATGAAATTTCAAGGTGGCTCATTGCCAAATCTCATCCTTTCATATTAGGCAAACTCAGTACCATTTAATTGAGTACCATTAATACCTGTTGTTTGCAACACTTATAGATTCGGCATGACACACTAGATGAAATCAGTCTTTTCCTATTTTCTCTTTTGGATGTACTCACTGGAATCCCTGCATCAGAGTCGGGCAAAGTGACATTTCTTAGCAAAACGGCTTGTAGTAAGATTTGCACCAGATAATAAGTCTAGTTGTCTTAATACTTGTGCGACATCCTTTTAACATCTGTTGTATTATATGCGTTCTCTAGGTAAACTGCGCAATATAGTCACATTATTGTCCAAAAGCTTAAAGTGACTCTGAAAAATCAGGACATCTGTCATACTTGGTGCCATGCAAGAAACCATTGGTATTGTTTAAATAAAGTTTTTGACATTGTGCTGACTATGTGAGTACTGTGACATCCGTTGCAACCTGTGTAGTTTACAGACACACAACTTCGAACTACCATAGAAGATGAAATGCTGTGGTCAGGCGAGTCTTACCAGGCAGAAAATAACACTCTAAAGCTTTGATAAGATACGTTTCATAATTTTATTATTTTGTGCACCAAAGTCCCCTTTCTGCCTGTTTGTGCAGACATAGAAAAAGATGAAAATGGTGTTATTTCCATCGTCACAGTATTGTGTAATGCGTGATATTCTGGCATTAGGCTTCTACACCTAAATAAAAGTATGAATGGTTGGTTTGCATGTTCCTATAGATGTTTTTTGTACATAAACCTCATGATTGTCGTGATATTCTGTACAACTAGAGCCCTATCATAAGACGCAGGACTGTGATGCACTCTAACTGGTTGATCTGGGTACAGACCGCGGCCATGCGCCACAATAACAATTAAGCATTGGGAATGTATAGTTCTGGCTGTTTTATAAGTAAATCATATTGTATTGTGCCATATTGCATAGATTGTACTGTTTTGGATTGCAATGTAGTATACTATGTTGCATTTGCATATTACTGTTGCATTGGCTAGTATTGTATAGTATTTTGCATTGCTTAGCATTGCACTGTATTATATTGTTGGGTTGTAGAGTACTTTGAAACATAGTACTGCATTGTCTAGTATAATTGCATGGCATTGTATAGCATTTGCCATGCTAAGTAATATTTATTGTAAAGAGTGTTTGTAAAGTTTGACATTGCATAGTACAGTTGCATTGTATATGTAAGTAATTGGGTTATTAGTTGAAGGGTGTTCGTACCAACCTCAGGTAATAACTATAATCTTTGTCAGGGTGAACTCTCAGAGTCAATAAATTAACCTGAGCTCAACCACCTGGTGGCTATGGCACAGAGCACGCAGGCCTAACTTAGAGGCAATGTGTAAAGTATTTCTGTAACATTAAGACGGTAATAAGGTCAAAATGCAAAACAATAAAAATACCAAAACGAATTAGAAAAACGGAGTAAAAGTTAATCAACAAAATGATACAAAATTGACTGAAATCCAATAAGAGGAACCAGAGATATGAATGTTTATAGTTTTAAGTGCCAATAATAGTTAATGGTCGAGGTTGAGCAGGATCTAGATGCAATTTGATGCTGACCACGATGGAACGGAGGTTGGATACACTAACCAAGTTCATCCTCGTCAAAGATTTCACCTCTGACTTTAGTCCTGTAATTCTCAATCCACCACAGCAGTACACTACTAAAGCCCACAGGACCTCAGAGGAGGCACTTGGAGACTTGCATGGTCGCGAGCAAAGTCAAGTCCAGGTCCTGTTGCTACTGCTCAGCTGGGCAGTTGCAAGAAAGGCCTCTTGGAGCTTTTTTATCCCTGTAGGTTGAACAGGAGGTCAGCTATGTGACCTTTGAAGTCCATTTCTTTGTCCTGGGTACAGGAGAGAGAAGAGGTCCTGTACTCCAGTTCTCTTCTCAGGTTGCATAGAACAGGTTCAGCCTTTTCTGATCCTCCTCAGGCCCAGGAGTGTCCTTAAGTAGGTGCCTGGAGATGCCACATTTATTTCTGGCACAAGATAGTGGGTGGAATAACCTTTGTGGATGCCCTAACCAATGAGGTAAAGGTTACGAGGCTAACCCTACCAACTTTGGGCATTTTCAAGATGGCTACAGTCTTAGGTTGCACTAAAGTTGAGTTCTGAGGGCTGGGAGTGTGTGCGGGGAGTGTACAATGGGTATTCTAATGTTCTCTTGTATCTAACACAAAAATCCAGTTTTAGGCAGTCCCTGTACCCCCAACAAACTCAGAGACATATGTCTGGTAGAAAAAAGCTGAGCCTTCAGCAACCAGACAGTGAATACACACAAATTGCATTCTGTTTCCCTCCTTTGAAGTGTGCCCCAAATAGTTTGTGTAAGCCCAGAAGGGGCTATGACACTGTATTGTCAAAAAGAGGCCCACTATGATTGGGGTCTGTGTTCCTGGGGAACAAAAGAAGGACCCTCCCCAAGTATCACCTAACATTTGCCTGTGACAAGGGAGGCTTTTTTGAGTTCACTCCAAGTGTCAAATAAAAAACACCAGCAGAGCTGTTGAGCAGATCTTGACATTCCAGCTGGAGCTGACACTATGGTGTCAACAAGAGGCCCACTTTGATGGAGGCCGGTCTGGCTGGGGGACAAAGCATGAGCACAGGCCTGGGTATTAGCAACATCAGCTTTTGACAAGGTTGGCATCTTTGAACTTAATCAAGTACTTAGACCTAGTCCACAGGCCATCTTGTCAAGGACTCAAAAACACCACCCCACACCCAAGGTCTTTTGCCCCTGTCCTTGGAGGAAGTTCAAACCTCATTCACACCTACCGAAATGCTAATTACTGGTTGGCAGAAGAGGGATAGCAAAATTCAGATTTAGCTCTCAAGGACTTTAACCAGGACAAAGGTAATTTTCTAGAAGTCATCTTTCTAAAATATGTATTACAAATCCAACGTCATTAGAGTATTGGGCTTCTACTAAATTTTTCAAAAAGTGAAAAAATGAACTTTTCAGGGGTTCCCTGGGTGGAGTTAACCTTTATTATACTTAATATGGTATCCCAATGCTTTCCTGTGGACCAGCCAACCCTGCTACCATGAATATAACTTTTAGGGCTTTTTCACCATAGGGACATTTTCACATTAAACGTTTACATGTACTAGTTTTAAATATCATGCATACTGCCTTATGGGCAGGAAGGCCCACTTAAGGGCAACTTAATAATGTTTAAAAGGAAAGTTATGGGGTTATTTTTATAGGTTGAATTTTCAGTTTAAAAAACTGCACAGCCAGGCTACAACGGTAGGCCTGGAGACATGCTTTACAGTGCCCTTGCAGTGAATGGCACAACGAGTGCTGTAGTTCACAGGTAGCATTAAATTTAAAGGCCCTACGTACATTTGGCACCATATACTAGGAACGTATGAATAAATTACATTTGACAATCAGGAGTATTCCAATTTTACCATGTTGAAAGGAGGAGCACAATCACTCTACTTCTGGTTTTCAGGGGTAAAGTGCACATAAATCTATAGGCAGTAAAAATAGTATTTGACAAAAAGACAAAACAATCCTGGGTGACCCTGCAGAAAGGGCAAATTTCCAATTGTACACCATTGTTGCGTTGCCTTGTAATGAATTGAATAATGTTTTTGTATGACATGGCACTGCATCAACTCCAATATTCTGTTGTATGATATTGTATAGTACAGTATTGTTGCAATGCTTAGTACTTCACTGGACTTTCCCTGTTTTAATAAAATAGCGACTCCAGCTAATATCAGTTGCAAGAAAGGCCAACAAATGGTGGTTGTTTGTAGCTGCATACTCCATGAGTCAATGCGTCCATGCCTCAAGCAGAGATATTCTCCGTGAGTGGCGGTAGTAGGGCAGAAGTGGAGCAGAGACAGGAACCAGGCAGAAGAGAGAGCCAAGCAGCAGTCAGGCTCTCCCTTGCAGCCTAAGATAAAGCTGACCCCTCCACATGCAAGTGAATTGAGGGGAAGCATTAAATCAATTATACTATGGTGTAGTTGTAGACTACGCCCAAGCAATAAAAGGTCCCACAAATATCAATCACCTTACAAGATGCACAGAATTCCAATATAATACATTCTCAGCATTTCAAAGATTAAACCTATCACACTTCATGCAGAATATAAGAGGTGAATGCATTCTTTGCTGAAGGGAGTGGGTATGCACATAGTGTGTAAAGAACTGTGGGAATGTAGCTAAGGTACCAAGGGTCTTTGAGTAGCTAAGGTACCAAGGGTCTCTTATCCCAGGCAGTTGGATGTGCAATGGCTCCCACTGCTCTTGGCTGCAGTGGCTTACCTTCTGCATGTATCGGTTGCCAGCGTGGCTATACAAGTAGGTTCACTGTTCAGCCTGTTTCTATGAGTTTTCTGTGCTTGGCTGTGCTTTGCTTTTAACAGTGTAGACAACTGCCCGGTGCAGCAGTATGTGCTGGGGTCCTATTGTAAGCACAGGCATGAGGAGGTAGAGGGTAGGTGTTAGACCTGGTACCATTCGTGTGAGTCTCCCTTCCATTTTTTCACTGATTGCCTCCTCTGTTTTTGATATGTGTTGCTGGTTTAGATGCTTTGGGCACTGTGCCGCTGCTATTCAGTGCCACAGTGCGAGTGCTCCCTATTGTAAATTCATGTATTGATTAGTGAATCCATGATTGGATTATTTGATTTACCTGTCAGACCTTAGTATAGTGCACCATGTGAGCCCAGGGCCTGTAAATCAAATGCTGCTGGTGGGCTTGCAGCTCTGATTGTGCCACCCACAGAAGCAGCCTGTAAAGTGTAACTCAGGCCTGCCATTGCAGAGCCTGTGTGCAGTCTGGGACTGCCATGTCGACTTGGCAAGTGCACCCACTTGCCAGTCCCTAAACCTTCCCTTTTCTACATATCAGATACCCCTAAGGTAGGCCCTACTGCAGGGTGCATTGTATGTAAAAGGTAGGACATGCCCTGATGTGTGTGGCATGTCCTGATAGTGAATTACAGCCAATTTCGTTTTTCACTATTGCAAGGCTACCTGTCCCATAGACCAGAATGGGCAGTTTGATTATAACATCTTATAATCCTAACTGACTCAGGGAACTAGGTAGAAATTCGAGTTTAGTATGCCTGAACTCAGAATGATAAAATACATCTTTTAGTGAAGTTGGTTTTAACATTCTGTGTTTGAAAATACCAGTTTTAGAAAGTAGGTATTTTCTTGCCTAACCATCCAGCCTGCCTCTGCTAGCTTGTGTATTGTATGTCTGGTTTTGTGAGTGACAGGGGCTGGGGGGGTCCAGGAGACAGGGTGAGTCAGCACTAGGCTGAATAGGCCTCACTGCATGAGGAGTGGTGGGAGGAGTAGCACCTGGGCCTGAATAGGGCTGTGCCTGCCTTCCACAAAGCTGGCTCCACCTCCTGGGGTGCGTCTGATGACCCTGGCCCACACTGACAAAGGAAGAAGGTGTGCACTGGCAGAATGCACCCAGAACTGGTTTGGACTAGGTACAGGACCCTCTGCCTTCAGAGAACAAAATGAATAGTAGTATAAATATGGGGGCCCAGACCCCAAGACTTTAGATCACTTCTGGGAAATCAAGACGAACCTTTGCCAAGGAGAAGAACCAAGGAAGCTGCAGGAGTTTGAACTGCCCCTCTGCCAGTGTGCTGTTTGCTGGGTTGGCCTGCAGTGGTTTCTTCATTGCCAAGGAAAGGAGAAGGAACTTTTAAGGAACTTTCATCATCTTGCAGAATATTTCTCCAAGGGCTTGAATTTGAGCTTGCCTCCTGTCTGAAGTCTCAGGGATACAAAAGACTTCACCCCTTCTGTTTGCCTGCATCTGGAATTTGCTGTTCTAGCTGCTACAGAGGGAATTTGCAACACCGAAGCCGGCAAGCGACGCTGTAATCTGCATCGAAGTCGTGATCTTGGCCGGTAGGGCTCCGAATCGGATTCGGCATAACCGGATCCGATTCGGAGCCCTATTTCCCGACCGATTCGTACGCGCGTCCGGACGAGCGAGTACGATGCGAAATCGCCGACCGACTCGTTCGGGCGTCCCAACCGCTCCGACCGACTCGTTCCCGGGTCGAACCGCACCGACCGACTCGCTCGGACACGACTCGCACCGCGCAATGGAGACGTTCCCCGGCCGGGTAAGTACGATGCGCGCCGCGAGCAGTCCGACCGACATGCGCCGCCCGGCTCGAAAGAGCAGTCGGAGCCGTACTTCGGGGGTCCGTGTCGGACCCCCCTGTACGCGTAGCCGCGCGAGTCGCACACAGGGGGGACCCATGGGTCCCCCCTACCTGTGCGTGTACGGCGCGAGTCGCTTCGCCGCGTACACGCTGTAGGGGGCGCCCTTGTTTGCCTCGCACCCATTGAGGCAATGGGAGCCCGCGTACGCGTTGTACGACCGGCTCCCATTGACTTCAATGGGAGTCCGACCGACTCGAGTCCGATAGCATACGGACGCATCGTACTCGTTCGGTCGGGCTGCACGGGTCCGATTCGGTCGGAAATCTCTCCGGGTCCGGCTCGGTCGGAGAGATTTCCGGCCCGAATCGGAATCGGCCCCTTAGTTCGTATTATTTCCACCAAGCGTATCTTTTCAAGATTTAAGACTGACCCTTGCACGTTCCTCCCCAAAAACTCTGAATCTGCAAATACTTAAAAATCTCGTTTACACAGACCGAACCTCTCTTGTAAAAACATAAATGAAACAATTTGGCCTTCATTACATAAGTCCCCCAAAACATTAATTCCAATATTCCCCCATCTGAAAGTAGTTTGGTCTTGGAAAATTGATGGCAAGATGCCACAAGCCGAGAGTGGAGTATACACATTTATGTTTAAAATCTTCAGTCTGCGCCGTATCTGTCTCCAGATCGAATAAGCCGCCTTAATAATTTTAAATCTAGTCTTTTTGTAGTAGCTGGGTTCTAGAATCCTAACCAAGCATTGCTCTGCTTCATCCCCCAGCCCAATTTCATATATAGTTGGTCTGACAGCCACCGAAATTTCAGCTTTAGCCCCGACTAAAAGTATCCCCATATGTTGCAAAGTAGATGCCCAGTAATAAAGAAGGAAGTTGGGCACGGCCCACCCCCCCCCATAGTCTTGGAAGTGTCATCCACTTGGCTGCCCTTCTCGAACTATGATACCCCCATAAAAATCTAGGGCACATCCTTTCTGCCCTTGCTAGAAAAGATATAGAAAACTCCAGGGGAACGGTCCTGAAGAAGTATAAAAATTTAGGGAAAACCGACATTTTGATAACATTACTTCGTCCGTGTAGGGATAGATGTAGATGATCTAACCTCTCCTGTGTCCTATTGACAGTATCAATCGTTGGCACAATATTTAATTCAGGGATTCGGTCTACCGCTGCTGTTATCTTAATCCCCAAGTATATTGCTTCAGAAGCGATTGGGAGATCTGCAGGGAGCATAGTATCAGAATGAAGAATCTGAGTTTTGTCGATATTTAATTTGTACCCTGAAGAGACCCCAAATTGTTCTGCCAAAACCTTCACTTCTGGGAAAGCCGAGGTGATATCACTAGTTAGTATCAAAATATCATCAGCATACGCCAATGTCTTAAACTCAGTACCATTGGCCTTCACTGGTTTAATATTCGTGCTCAAATCTAATTTGTTAAGAAAAGGGTCAATGTATAGCGCAAACAGCAGGGGAGAACACGGACACCCCTGCCTAGTGCCTCTACTTATGCTGAATGGTTTCGATTCCTGCCCCGATATACGGATCCCAGCTTCCGGTGATTGATAAAGTGCCTGTACTGCTTGAATAAACCCAGTACACATCCCCTTTCATCGCAGGACAAACCACAGAAACCGCCAGGAGACCCTGTCGAACGCTTTCTCAGCGTCCAGCAGGACTACCCCTAGCGGTGATTCTGTGGCCTGAGCCCAGTCAAGGAGAGCAATGACGCGTCTAACATGATCAGTCGTGTCCCTACCTGGGATAAACCCATGCTGACGGATGGAGACCAGAGGGGTGATGATCTTTCCTAACCTGGAGGCTATTATTTTGGAATAGACCTTGCTGTGAGAATTAATAAGCGAGATAGGTCTATATGAAGATGGGCTAAGTTCAGGTTTGTCTTTCTTTTTGAATACTACTATTGTAGTCTTTCGCCAAGAATCAGGAGTACAACCAGTAGCGGTCGGTGGTGGGAGTGCCGCCGGGCGCTGATGTGGGGTGGGGGAGGGGCACGGTGGGGGGTAGTAAACTACGGATTACGGGCGATTACAGGTAAGTACACATATAAATAAATAAAACGAATTTCGTTTCTCGCGCTGCATACGCCAAATGTGATGCAGCGCAGAACGAAATTTGTTTTATTTATTTATATGTGTACTTACCTGTAATCGCCCGTAATCCGTAGTTTACTACCCCCAACCTGCCCCTCCCCCACCCCATGTCAGCGCCCGGCGGCACTCCCACCACCGACCGCTACAGAGTACAACCCCTTTGAGCCAGCTGAAATAGGGACATAATATCTAGCCGAAGTGATTGGCGAATTGTCCTAAAAAATTCCAAAGGAATTTTTTAGGACATTTCGCCAAGAACTGTCTACTCTAATGCATTTGGGAGTACAGGTGCTGTAAGGTGAAGCAGTGTGCTCCCCTCCCCACTTGAGGCTCCATTAGGATTACTGGTTTCCTAGGTCATTTCCAAGAGTTGAGAACCTTAGCATTCACTGAAAGAGTATTGTGTGTAACTAATATTGTTGGAAAAAGTTCATGCCGAAGGACAACATGGGACACAACATTGAATGTAAGAATATTGATGTAAACAATATTGATTTCTTTAATATCATTGTGGATAATATCTATATTTTTGCCAGTGTCATTTTTTCTTTATTAATATTTTATGTTTTGTATTTTCTATAATTTGTTTGGAGCTTTATTTTGTAATATACATTTACTGCTTTTTGGTTAATGTTCTTAATGTTATTTCATCAATTAGTTAATTAATTAGGTGAAGTATATGAATTATTAACTGTTTAATAGGTTATTAATAATTTTGTATTGTTATTCTTTTTTCTATTATTTTTGCATTAAGAAGCGTTTTTAAGTGTTTTGTATGTTTCTTATGTTTTTATAATGATATATAATCTGATTCTAATTTTTTGGGTGTGTTTTGTTGGGTTTGTAGGAGAACTGGGTGGGAATTCTTTTAATATATGGTTTGTAATTTGTTTATGTTAATAATTGTTAATTGGTTAATTAATTAATTATATATATTAGTTATACAAATTATTTAATAGGTTATTAATACATTTATAATTTTTTTTATCTGCATTTATTATTATTTATATTAAGGTGTATTTGAAGGATTCTGTGAATTCTTGTGTTTTGTTTATTTTATTTTAATAAATATATTTTTTGTTTATAGTTTTTGTGGCTTGTTGGGATTGTAGGGGAGTACAATGGGAAGTGCTTTATTATACATAACTGTTTTGTAATGTGTTCATTTGTTTTACTTGTTAATTGGTTAGTTTCTGGGTGGGCATATATGTTTTGTCAATTACAGGAATATAGCTGTTGAACACAGAACAGCTTTTGGTTCCAGATTGGGCTTTTTTGTTTCATCACAAGTAAAATAGGAATTATTTTGTCATCATTTTAAAATGATTTTCCTAGACTTTTGTAGTTTGCCTGGAGTGTTTAGGGCCTTTTTCAAAATTTTGGGATTTTGAAGGGAGTTGAAGATGTGATATGGATTTTTGGGATGAATTATTCATTTAAAAAAAAATGAGTTTTCAATTTTTTGGGGGAGGGGATTTTTCATCAAAAGGTTTAATTTTTCTGGACTGGATTTTGTACGAAGTGTTGTTTGTGATATAGGTATGTTTTTTGTATGAATAATTTTTTTATGCCAATATATTTAAATATTTTATTGATATTTTGATTTGTTGTATTATGAAATGTATTTTTTTTAAAACTTTTTTCACTGGATGTTTTGCTAGTAATGATATTTTTGTATGCATTATGTATTTACTTTATTGGGTTTAATTTGTGTAATGATTGATATTGAGTTGTGTTTTGTTATTTTTAATAATTATTAGAATATGAATTTATTTCATTTCATTTTGATTCGAGATTCATTTTTGATTTTGCCTTGATTCAGAATGATTTCAAGTAACTTTACATTAATATTAGAAGAGTCATTATATAATGGTGTTAGGCTTTGATTTGTTGGTGCAATGGTTTATCATGCATGTTGTGGTTTTGTTTTTTAGAGTCGTAATTGCAATTAACTATAGATACTGTATTCCTTGAGTGTTCTAAAATAGGTGACTTTTACTTGATAGTAAGTCATTCATTTGACACATTTGTTTATGTCTTTGAGTTTTACTTGCTGTGCTAGGGATTGTGTGAGTCTTGATTCTTGAACGCTTTGTTCTTTTTCAAATATTTTGATGAACTGGTTTAGTGCTGGATGGAGTTCTGCCACCCTACTACTGCCTTGTTTGTTATTATCTCCTGGAAAAGTTCACTATTGTACACATTCCACCAGGGAATGTAGAGTTTGGGTAGGTGCCTATAACCTTAGTGGCTCATGCATCTTTTCCAAGTAACCTAAAAATAATCTAATAGAGGAGACAGTTTTACTTTGTTGGCCTGGTAAAATGGGGACTCTAGTAATAAGTCTTAGGGCCCAATTACGAGTACGGCTGTCCACAGGACCACCCTACTCGTGGTGGTGGTCCGACCACTGGCGATCCAGGATTCCGCGGGGATGGCGCAGTGGTCAGGAGCAGGAATATACTGGCGTGCTGCTGCAGCACCGCTGAGCATATTCTGAGTTGCCTGTCTACTGCCCATTTCATGGTGGTGAGCCTGCCATGAAAAAGGGTGGCGGAGAGGCAACTAATAGGGCCTTAGCAGGCCCCCCTTCAGCTCCTGAGCTTGTGGTGCATGCAGGGGGGGCACATGTTGTGCCCCCTGGATTTGCATCCACACCTGCAGGAACGTGCTGCAGGCACTGTCACGGTGGCGGTCTGCATGTTAGGCTCTCTTATGAACCTAAGAGACCACTGCCGTAAGACCACCGCAGCACCGCCTGTCCAACCTGGATTCAACTCTGAATCTGGTGGGTGGGCACACCACGGCTTTGGTGGTCCTCCTGTCGGCACAGTGGTGGCGGGCCGACAGGAGGACCGCCAAAGTCGCAATAAGCCCTTTGGTGATTTGTGACTTCTGTAGGTGGTACGTAGGCAAGGGCTATTAGTTGTATTTTATTTCACATGCAAACTGTACATTAGTAGAATATTCAATACTCTATTTTGATTTTTGGAGCTATCGCCACAAGGCTTGATTAATATGGCAGTAACAACCTTGTATTGCTGAATGTGGATAGATTTCTAGAACTGATTGTATTGTACCATGGCTTGTTAAAGTCCATGATGATTTTTTGAGAATTACAGTTTTTGGTTTTATCTTTTATTATTGTAGTAGTGTGTGACATGTTAAGCTTTTTTGGTCTATATTAATGAAATAAAAAGGGTAATGCATTTAGGAGTTATGTAAATAATATATTGGTGATTATTGTTGTTTAGGTTTACTTTTGTGTAATGATTATTTATGTATTTACTTTTGTGAAGTCTAGACTGCTTTTCTGTTTTCTTTTGCTGAAATCTTTCCTGGTATACATATGTGGCGAGGTTCACTCATATTACCCCACCAAACCTGGGCTATAAACATATACAACAAAAAATGTGGTTAAATAGTGGGGATAACTCAAACAACAGTATCAACTAACTCCTATATCAATATTATATCAGATTGACATTGCCACAAAATAGCTAGAAAGTGTTCCATTTAATTTAATAACGTTAACCACACGTATCTCATTTCGATTACTCCTGAACATTTTTTAATGAAACATTGTGGTGAGAAAATCTAGACCGAATGTGTACATATACATTACCTATATATGTGACAAACCTATAATATCTTATCTACAAATTGGCACAGCAATTACACTGTTCTTTAGGTGTACAATATATATATAACATCTATTCCATGTCCCGCCATGGGTCTCTGTATATAGTCCGTGTTTCTGTAATTATTTAAGTCCTTAATCCACCTGAAGGTAGTAGTAACGGTAGGCCTGACCAGAAGACAAATCTATTTAATGGTTAATGCCTTGCCTATAGTCCAGTGTTAGTCACAAAATAATCTGTATCAGAAAAACATCTCCTTTGCAAAGGTCCCTTTACCCTGTTACCCTGTATCTGTTTATCCAGTTACCATTTGTGATACCTTTTAAAACAATTGCACTAAAAGATACTCTTAAAATTCAATTTCTGTTAATCGAATTGTTAGGTCTCGTGGGACCCATGCTCTTCATAAAACTCCTGGTTGTATTACTAACCCTCTGCATTCTACAGAACCCTGTATGGGTTTAGTCACAATGAAAGGAGGGTCATCCTGTTGCTCCGCTGCCCTGTTTGAGCCTTTTTCCTGCCATTTCTCATTCGCATTTAAATCTCCTGGGATTGGTATGTGCATCCCTCTGCATAGCAAATAGTGAGATCCCACAAGACTGTACTTTAGCAAAGTTTTGTGGGTATGCAAAGTCTTGTTGGCCATCTTAGGTCTGCTTTGCTATATAAACGCTTCCCAACAATTAGGGGCCGATTCCGATTCGGGCCGGAAGCGCACCTAACACTATTCGTCCGGAAAAAAACCCAGCTGAATGCGTGTTTCCCGATTGATTCGAACAGTCGTCCCAATGAGCAAGTACGATGCGCATAACAGCCCAGATTCCGAACGAGCCGTACTTACCCATTTCAGCTCCTGTTCCCCGCCCGAGCCGGATCCGTAAATGCCGAATCGAGTCGCACGGAACCAAATACACAGCACCTTCCGGCCGGACTAGTACGATGCGCACTCCGTACGCGCCGAACCCGTCGCTACGTCCGGCACGTCAGAGCATCTGGGAGAGCTGTACATAAGCTCCGATTCGCGGAACAAGACGATCCACGGCGACGAGACGAACAAGCCAGCGACGAGTACGAGTCGTAGCCACGAGAAACCCGAACGAGACGAACAAACCATGAATCCCATCGCGCAGGTCCTACCAATACTCTACATCTATTACCGGGACCGGTACGGACGCGTACGGCGCAGACGGTAAGTCAAACACCCACTACACAAACAAACGACACGTACCCAACATATGTCACACACACATAGGGATGCAGAAATGACGTACACTAGCAGAAGCATAGGGGCGGGATGGCTACCACCAATGCCATACACACCCATAGGGGCCTGGATGCCTACCACTACCACCACCCCTACTCAGGGGGGCCTGGATGCCTACCACTACCACCACCCCTACTCAGGGGGGCCTGGATGCCTGTCACTACTACCATCCCCACTCATAGGGGGATGGATGCCTACCACTAACACCATACCTACTCATGGGGGCCTGGATGCCTGTCACTACTACCATCCCCACTCATAGGGGGATGGATGCCTACCACTACCACCACCCCTACTCAGGGGGGCCTGGATGCCTGTCACTACTACCATCCCCACTCATAGGGGGATGGATGCCTACCACTAACACCATCCCTACTCATGGGGGCCTGGATGCCTGTCACTACTACCATCCCCACTCATAGGGGGATGGATGCCTACCACTACCACCACCCCTACTCATGGGGGCTTGGATGCCTACCACTACCACCACCCCTACTCAGGGGGGCCTGGATGCCTACCACTACCACCACCCCTACTCAGGGGGGCCTGGATGCCTGTCACTACTACCATCCCCACTCATAGGGGGATGGATGCCTACCACTAACACCATCCCTACTCATGGGTGCTGGATGCCTACCACTACCACCACCCCTACTCATGGGGGCCTGGATGCCTACCACTACCACCACCCCTACTCAGGGGGGCCTGGATGCCTGTCACTACTACCATCCCCACTCATAGGGGGATGGATGCCTACCACTAACACCATCTCTACTCATGGGGGGCTGGATGCCTGTCACTACTACCATCCCCACTCATAGGGGGATGGATGCCTACCACTAACACCACCCCTACTCATGGGGGCCTGGATGCCTACCACTACCACCACCCCTACCCAGGGGGGCCTGGATGCCTGTCACTACTACCATCCCCACTCATAGGGGGATGGATGCCTACCACTAACACCACCCCTACTCATGGGGGCCTGGATGCCTACCACTACCACCACCCCTACTCATGGGGGCCTGGATGCCTACCACTACCACCACCCCTACTCATGGGTGCTGGATGCCTACCACTACCACCACCCCTACTCAGGGGGGGCTGGATGCCTGTCACTACTACCATCCCCACTCATAGGGGGATGGATGCCTACCACCCACACCACCCCTACACATAGGACGGGTAATGCATGACACAACCAGCATACTCCAACATAAGGAATGTCTGAAAAATACATCCCCCAACACCATGACAAGAGTGTGTAGTCTGTGTCAAATGCCTACAACACTGAACATGACGTTGAGCATACAATGTGACCCCCTATCACATGTGTCACACATAAATGTGTGTGGCCTCCACAATGCAAGCAGACCATGACCACTGTGGGAATGGGGTATAACACCCCATCATCACAGTGACCAAAAGGTAAGTGTGGGGTCCATAGCTGAAGCCCAATTGAACATTGTGGCAATGGGGTCTAAACCCACATCACCACAGTGACCAAAAGGGAAGTGTGGGGTCCATAGCTGAAGCACATTTTGAACATTGTGGCAATGGGGTCTAAACCCCCATCATCACAGTGACCAAAATGTAAGTGTGGGGTCCATAGCTGAAGCCCAATTGAACATTGTGGCAATGGGGTCTAAACCCCCATCACCACAGTGACCAAAAGGTAAGTGTGGGGTCCATAGCTGAAGCACATTCTGAACATTGTGGCAATGGGGTCTAAAACCCCATCATCACAGTGACCAAAATGTAAGTATTGTCATGGGAAAAGCTGCAAATGCCAAACAGCATGTATGATTCCTGGTCACAGAACAACAAACACATCTGTGGCATAGTAGTCCTTGTGTCCCATAGCAGCATAGATTGGGTGAGGCAAACAGTGCAGTGCAAATAAGATATACCTTTGGCCATGTGCAGACAAACATCACCCATGGGGGCTGACATTGTCAACATTTGTCAATAACACAATGACAGAAGTGACCATCATAATGCATCCCCACATATCTGCACTAATGGACACACAAATGTAGATATCCTGTGGAGACTGTAGATGTCAGGTGAACAAATACCATACCATGGCAGCAATGGGACATACAAAGCATGATCATTGTGCTGACTGATGACCTAGGAGTCCCAGGGACAGCAGGGGAAAGCCACCAAACAACATACAGCCAATGGCACACTAAAGATATGCCAATGCAGTGGTGCAGATGCACAAACATAAACAGGCAGCCTCACACTGCATATCAAACACAACAGGTGATGGGGGGGTGTGCCAGTGTCCCCAGGCAACTACACAACACATGAGGAGGCCTGAATCACAATTACACAGATGTGTATACAGTGCCACACAAAAGTAACTCATGGATCGGATTCCCCTATGTGGGCAATCAGGCACTGTTAGATGAGAGGGAGCCCAAATTACACATGTCACACAAGCTTGTAGGAACAGCAAATAACACAGCAAGAGACAGACCCACCACAGCACTACCCCCAGGGACCTCACATTGTGGTGACCCTGGCCTGCATGATAATCCCACTGTGATGACAAAGCTAGATGTCGTTCACACTGTGAACCACAGTCATGTGTCCTGAGCAACAAACTACCATCACACCTACACAAGCACAAATCAATCTGCACGGCCTGTCAGCCAAGGCCAACATGGAGGTAGGGGTCTAGCCGTGCAACAACTCTCATTTGCACACACTCAACACCACACACCTTGATCTCCACCAATGTGCAGCAGTGAAGCTCACATGGACTGGTGACATTGCACATGCACCCATGACAATCCCAGGGGGGGTGGTGGGTACTAAGGTGCAGAAACCCATCACACATGGCCAGTCAACAAGACTCGTGAATGTCTGACACACTGCACAGTACGCCGTACATGGGCATGACGTGAAATCCACCACAATCAATGGGATCCCGGACACAGTCACACACCAATGAAGAAGTCAAGGTGACCCACAAAGAACACACATAGACAACTTCCAACATTGCAGCTCTGACCCTGAGGAGTGGCAGCAGTCACACACACAACATGTCACAATCACTGAAAGCTAACACAAACTGTAAATTACATGACTTGTGTAACCAACAAGTGCCAAGGGGAATCCTGACTGTGTCTCATCTGCGTTTGCCCACAAACTCAGCCCTGACAGCAAACACACCTATGGATGACACCCTGATGACCAGTAATGTGCCATGCACCCACATCCCAGAGAACCCAGGGCGAAGAGTTTGGGGGAACATAGGTCAACTCAGCAAGCATCACAAACAGGAACATCACTAGGGATCCCAGCCTGCGTAGCAAAATGGAAGTGAACACACACAGACATGCTCACACAACACACACCTTGGGCTCAGGCAATGTCACAGAATTACACACTGCCATGAGGGGACTCCACTCCTGTGTAAGGAAAGCTGTGCCATATGTTGTCTCTGCAGGGCTCTATCATGTCAGCAGAACACTTGGTCACTCAGTCAACAATTAGCACAAAATGAAGGCTCTCGTCACATCAGCCTGGTCATGGGAGTGTCACCGAAATCATCTGCACAGATCCAACACACATGTATAGCAAGTTGCACTGATAACACAGATGAGTCCTTCCCCATTGATGCCCAAACTTGCATGTCCAGTGGAGATGGTCACATGGTCAGGGAAATAGACAAATTGAACAATGGCAAGCACAACTGATGTGCAGGGGTGTAAGCCACAGATGTGATATTGCAAATAAATGTAGGAAATCCCATTGGCAAATATTGAAAACATGACACCCTCATATTGCTGCAAAGGATGACATGGCTACACACCAGGATAGGACACATTCCCCCTGGACCACATGGGGACCTGCACAGTAACACTTCATTTTCATGATATCAAAAATCACCATCAATGCAGCAAGGGCATGGTTAGCATCATCAACATCATGTACATCTGAAGCAAAACCACCAGAGAACAGAAAGGAGCTTTATTCAGCATATGGGTGTGAAATAGAAAGTCCAGAAAAAAGACAAAGGCCAATGGCCAGTCCAACAGTAAAGTCCGAACAGGGTGACAGTGGCAGATGTCACCCTTTGCTTGCCTGCACTGCTACGGACCAGGGACATTCCCCTCGGAGGGGCATACGGGGGGCAGGCCAGGCACTTCAGGGACAGGATCAGGGCTCACCAGAAGGAGGCAGGGAAGGGGTGGCTGGTGCTCGAGAGTCACTGACAACTGCAGTGGAGGTGTCTGACATGGTGGGTGCCGGCACAACTGGGGGGCATGAGTCAGATGGTGTGGGTGCCGGCACGACTGCAGTGGGCTGGCCAGATGGAGTGGACAGGTTCCCCACTGCAGTGCCCAAGTCAGATGGGGTTGTAGTGGACTCCACTGCAGTGCCTATCTCCAGGGGAGTAGAATGGGGTTCAGGTAAGGTGGGCAGGACAGAGGGGGAGGACACGGTCTACACACCAGTGGCACAAACATGTGCAGCGGGGGTGTGAGGCTGGAAGAGCAAGTGGTAGGGGGAGAAGGCCGGATCATTTTGGGGATGGTGTATCTGTGGGTGGGGGAACCTGGGGCAGGGTGTGGTGGGGGAACCTGTGTTGTGGGGGCCTGAGGGATGGAGGAAGGAGACTGTGTGGTTGAGCTGCAGGGCGGTGGCGGGGTCTTGCTCTTCCGGGACCGGGGGACTTGCGTGTGGGGGCCTTAGTCTGTCTGTGCCTGGGGGAGGGTGTCCGGGGGTGAGGGCCACTCCCCTCTGTGTGGGTGGACTTCCTCTTCCCCCTGTATGCTGGATCAGCTGGATCGGAGGGGAAGAGGCCGAGGTCACAGAGGAAGAGCTGCTTTTTAGGTGGGGTTGCAGGTGAGGCAAGGGAAGGGGTCTTGGAGGGAGAGGATTTGGAGGACTGCGGAGTGACTGTGGATGCCTGTGTGTGTGTCTGTTCCCCATCCCCTGTGGGTGTGGTATCAGTCTCCTGAGGATGCTTGCGTGCATGTTTTGCCTTTGTTTTGGGTGTTTCTGTGCTGCTCGTGTCTGTGTGTTTGGGTGATTGTGCAGGTGTGCATGTGCTTGGGACAGGTAGGGTGCCAGGAAGTGTGGATGGGGCAGAGGTAGGAGGGGTGAGGGACTGTTGGAGGAGGGACACTGTTGCCGTCAGGGAGGAGTCCATGGACTTATTGCTCCTCTGTAGGGCAGACATGCCCGATGAGATGCCCTCCATGAACGACACCAGCTGTGTCAACAGAGTGGTGTGTGCATGGAGGACACTCAGCATTGCTGTCTGCCCTACATGGAGCTGGCAAAGTAAGTACACAGGCTCCTCACTCAGGGCAGCAGGGGACACAGGGGCAGGGGGTGCGGTGCCTGGCACGAAGGAGACACGCTCCCGAACACGGGAGCCTCCACAGACCTCTGGAATGGGAGCCAATGGGAGGGCGGTGGTGGCAGGGCCAGCCATACTAGCTGGGGTGTGGTGGCTGCTGACACCCGCCTCCAAAAGGGAGTCATCCTCCGAGCTGCTGTGGTCCTCAGCTGAGGTGGATGGTGCTGAGGACTCCTCGGTGTGGCTCCCCTCGCCCTCCGTGCCACTGGGTCCCTCCGACCACTCATCGGCTGCTGACCCAGTCTGGCTCTGCAGCTCCTCCTGGTCCGTGGAGCTGTCCCCTCCTGTGGCCGTGGATGTATCTGCAAACAATTAGGGAAACAGACAAACATCAGTCACCTGCACTGACCGCACACACCACAGTAAGTACAGAACATTACAGAGCAAGGCCTGGCATCCTTAGTAGAACATTGCCAAAAGTGCTCACACAGATTAGGAGAAGCCAATTGTCAGTCTGATAGTGAACCATGGCACTCACACCCCTCCTGGCCTTTGAAGTAGGGTTCTGTTCTACCATATAACACAGACCCATGTACCTTTCTGCTCTGCCCATGAAACATGGCACTCCCATATAGGCCCCACCAGTCAGGCCCTGATAGATGACCTAAGTTGTCCATTTTTCTTTTAGCCTTTTAGTACCTGTCACAGTGGTCCACACCCCCATACACTTAGGCCCAAGCCCTCACAGTGGTCCACACCCCCTTAGATACATACACTTAGGCCCAAGCCCACCTCCTTAGATGCACACACACATGTAGGCCCAAGAGGCCACTGCCTCTTGCTATCATTTTTAATACAACAAATCTTGTAGGCCTTTCTGACCTGACAGCAGGGACCTGTGCCATCCACCGCGGCACCAGCCCCCCCCTTGTAAATTTCCACAGTCACAAGAATAAGGTTAGCCCACACGTACGTGACACTCTGCTGGTACATCTTGCTCTTTCACAAGCAATGTTTGCAATATTTTAACTCATGAAACTTTCCACGCTTGCTCAACTGAAACTGAAAAGGCGGCTACGTGACAGAGAAATAATATATAAAATCTTAATTCCTGAGCATTTTACGGTAAAAGTTATCTTTTTCTTATGTTTGCGGTCAAGAGCACCGACCACCTGCTAAAAGCCCCTGTTTTCACCATGATACCACTTCTCTGTTCTTCAAAAAACTTTCCACAGTTATCCACAGTTACTGTAAGCGTGCGGTCAAGGACCCACGTCAGGGCCCACGTCAACTGTGGGTAGGAGTTCTGCATTAAGCCATATAAAAGGTTTGCACCCATGTCCACACCCTGAACTCTTCATACCAGTGCATTGCATGGTGAGGGTTCCCGGTCAGCCGTTCTCCTGATCTTGGGCCTAGAACTTCTACTCTCAAGGTGGTAATGCTCTTTTCTGATTGCCAGCCTTTTGGCTTTGTCAGCCTCTCTAATTTAGCTCATCCACACCCAATTCATTGCATTTATCCTAGCTTAAATTATGTAGCCTTGGATGGTTCTTGCTCTCTCATTTAAGATTTGCCTTCTAGGCGCTTGCCTATTCATCATCCCTCTTTTAAGACTTGCCCCATAGGCTGTAGCTCACTGATAGATAGTTACATAGATCTTTGTGCTTCACTTAAAATATGATTTGTAATCTTGTTGATGCTTTCATCTTCATCCTGCTCATGTGTTGACGAGCAGCATTAAATGAACAGTTCTCGGTGTTACTGAATTGCTTAATGAAGTGCCACTGTATTTCACACCGTTGTTCCTTCTTTTCAAGTGAACGAGCAGAGTGCAGGTCGTGCTCTCATGAGCCGGTAAGCAGAAGGGTGTGACCACCCATTTACCCTCAAACAGCTTGCACCCATCTGTCTGGTGCCTGTCGGATGGTAATACCCCAGTGTGGACACATGCACCACCTACCCAGTTGTTGGACATTGCAGAGAACACAGTGAAGTTTGTGAACATGCACACATCACATCTCTTGCCACTGAGTCAGTACAGGTGTCCGGATAAAGGGATAGCCAGAGTCTAATTTGAAATGCATGTGATGCATACCAGCACCAGACACCATGATGCACCCATGTCCTCATAGTCAATGCTACAATGGGGTGCATGTTGCACATGTCACTCCCCTGCAGGATCACTTTTAGGAAGTTTAATGCCATGGCACAGGCATGCCTGCAAAGACATACATCACTGTCTCCAGTCACATGGGCAGGGCAGCCAGCCAACAACAGTCTGCACTGTGTCACAATCCTAGGTCATGGGGAATGCAAGTTCTGTAGCTGACAAGTGCACATGTCCATCCCCACACACCACATCATCTGAACTCTTATTTGTCCACGTCATACCAATTGGACATATGGGAGACATGAAACACAACTCTCTGAACCTGAGCACCTCACAGTCGGCTGTGAATGAAAAACAGCTGCCTGAACTTCTCAGTCGCATGCACCAGTCTGCACAGTCAAGTGATCAAACACCTATATGTCACACAAGTATCGTCTCTCATGGTCACATCTCAGATGGCATGCTGAGCCCTAACCGATAAACACCCCAGTAGTCCTGACAACGAAGCCACAGCACAATGACACAGAGGCAGACACCTGAGGGAACATTTCACTGAGCACAACGTGTCAGCTGATACACGGGAGTGGGAGTACAGAGTGTATTGTATGCCCTGGAGTAGGCATGACTGTCCTGCTCCACGTGAAAGAGGGATGAGCCCTGGACAGTAGGCAGGTGGCTAAGCATGTGTGACACACTTGATATACATACTCCTGAGGCCCAAACATTGTTTCCACCCTCAGCATGGGGTTGTGCCAAATACCCCAGGCACATGTGGTGAGTCAGATCAGCAATTGGAACACATATCAAAGTTACACGCAGATTACATGTCAGAACTCAGGCATTGTGTAAGCAATTGACCCACCCATGAAGCCCACCACAAATGTACGGTAACAAATGCTATCCCCCACCCTGAGCTAAGCAAAATGCAAGGACACAGTACCCAAGTGACACAATTTCCAGACTGTAAGGGCCACACCTGGGTATCAGATGAGGAGTGGGAATGTCACAATTGAGGGACATGGGTCCTGGACCACAAGACTGATGTACTGTGGAGGTTTAACCAGGCCAGAGTAGGGCACATAGCATGTCAGACAAAGTTCACAGTGCAGTCATGGACTCACCCCCTCCTTGCTGCTGTCTGGCCTTCAGCTGCCCATCCAGATCAGGGAAGACCACCGCCAGGATCCGGTGCATGTGGGGGGTCAGGGTCCGGTGTCCGCCCCTCCTGCGAGGAGGCGACAGCTTCAGCTGGACCTTTGCGATCCTCCGGGTCCAGCCCAGAAGGTCCTGCCACCTCTTCTGGCAGTTGCGGATCCGGCGCTTGTAGTCCCCCACGGATCGTACTGCTCGGATGATGGTCAGCCAGATCTCCTGCTTCTGGTGGGCATCAACCTGTGAGGATGACAAAGTGAAAAAGTCATTACTACACATGCAACATATCCGTGCATCACACAGTTGGATATGCATGTCTCAATCACAGGGGCATATGATGTACACAGGCAGTGCAACTATGGCTATGAACAGTTTGCCAGCAGTTACTAAATGGTATCATTGCCTGGGAAGTAAAACCTTGTTGGAATGCACTGTTACTGCACTATACCTGTTCAGTGCATGTAACTACACACTTTGGGGGGTCAGAACTACTCAGTGAGCATGCTAGCCAGTGGTGTGCACACTGGAAGTCTTGCTAGTCAGACAACATGCACATTTAGTAAGGCAGTGGACAGTACACTCACCTGCTCCCCTGGTTTCCCATACAACTTGCTGTACTGTGGAAGGAGGTTGTCCAGAAGGGCCTGGTTCTCCTCAGTGCTGAAGGCTTGGGCTCTCTCCACAGTACGTGCCATTGCAGTAGCCAGAGGATGCAGAGACAGCAGCAGTGTGGGTGGCAGATGTCGTCCTGGAGCATGTAGTGCAGGCAAGTGAGCTCTCAGGGGAACAGCCAGCATTATATGTGTGCTGCAGAGGCAGATACTGTCCCATGTGTCCAAAGTGATAGGTCCAAGTCGTTTGCATCTTCTGAATCTGGCCAATCCATGGAATTGCACCACTTATACACGCCCACAGCATCCTTCAAAAGTTCAACTTCATGACACCCATGAATTTGCAACATTGTTGTGGCTGGCCAACTGAATTCACTGCATCAGACTAGTTCAAGCTTCGACAACGTCCGTTGCCATGCCAGGCCCTAGCCAATGCGTGCGCACCGATCGGTCCATTGCTGTACAACGCGTACCCGCTCACATCGTATGCAATGGCCAATGCGTGCGGACCGATCGGTCCATTGCTGTACAACGCGTACCCGCTACATCATATGCAATGGCCAATGCGTGCGCACCGATCGGTCCATTGCTGTACAACGCGTACCCGCTCACATCATATGCAATGGCCAATGCGTGCGCACCGATCGGACCATTGCTGTACAACGCGTACCCGCTCACATCATATGCAATGGCCAATGCGTGCGCACCGATCGGTCCATTGCTGTACAACGCGTACCCGCTCACATCATATGCAATGGCCAATGCGTGCGCACCGATCAGACCATTGCTGTACAACGCGTCCCTGTACAAGTCACTCGCATATGTCACCATGCCTGTCACAGGTGAACGTATGCCAGCCACATTTACTTTCCAGGGACTATGGGGCACACCTACAACACCACAGCCTGTCCACACTGTATCCTAAGGCATGTAAGGCTGCATTACCTTTTCTGTGTATGGGGGTCAACATGTGTTTTTTTTGGTGGCACTTGGGGGCAGCCACTCCCAGGCTGTGCACGTGTTCATGGGGACAGAATCCTTTGTGTGTTGTGCACATGACCACTGTGATGTGCAACTGTTCATTTCAGAGCATGTGGCATGGTCACATTTCCAGGTTGTGTATGTGTATGTCATGTCACATACCCCCTGAGTCCCATGTGGGAAGGTATGTACATCACAGGGTGACCCATTGCCACAATAGTGATGGCCCTCCACAGTCTGTGTGCATGTTGTGTTTACAATGTCTCTGATTCCATGTGCACAATGGGAGACAGTCTCCACATCCACGTTGTTTGTGCATGGACTTTGATGTTGTGCGTGTGTGTGTGTCACAGACGTCCATGTCTGTCCTGCAGAGGCAACAGGGACCTCTACCTGTGGGGGTCATGGTTGTTTTGCTGTGGTGTATTCATGATACGCCATGTCATGCCAGTGTCCATGTGGCAATACAGGGTCCCTGGGAATCTACCTGTCAATGAGCTGTGATGCCTGGGGCACATCTGTCCTCACATGTCACTGTGGTGTGTGTTTGGAACGTGACAGCAGTACATGGGTACTGTGACACAGCCTAATGATATCCCATAGCACAACCTGGAACTTGTTGTCAACACATGTTGAACTGTGATGTTAGATGTTGCCCATGTAGGTGCCATACATGTCCTTACAGAACGGCACACACATCAGGTACTTGTGTCTCGTAATGATGTGTCATGTGATATTGAGTATGGTCTATGCCACATATGTGGGGTGACTGACAATCTTTCTTTCTTCACCTATGCACTGCAGGGCACCAGCTGTCCATAGACCATTCCCTGACCTTGCAGCGATGGTTGAACGGGACTGCATCCGACGGTACCGCTTCAACAGGCCGCTGATTGAGGAATTGGCGGTGCGGTTGGCTCCACATTTGGAACCTGGCCGGCCATACCCTACAGCGCTGACCCCCAAGGTGAAGGTGATGGCAGCCCTACACTTCTTTGCCACCGGTACCTTTCAACACACTGTGGCGTCTGCCGGTGGGATGTCACAGACCATGTTCAGCCGTGTGCTACGCGATGTTTTGGAGGCAATGTTGAGATACTTGAGATACATCTGGATTTTACTTCTTCACTTTAGTGGGCAGCTCCCTTCACCCTGCTCGTCACCACCCCTCGGCCTTAACCAATCTCGCCGGGTGGGGGAGGAGTCAGAGGCGGGGCTTTGGCTTCAAATGCTTCCCACGACGCGGGAGCACAGCGGGCGCGCCGGCGGCGCGCCGAAGGCAAGCCCGTCTGCGCCCGTCCGCGCCCCGATTGGCCCAGGGGCCATACCTTATGGTCAAATCATAAAATACTCCTCGGAGGAACTTAGATCGCTGGCTCTGCCGGCTATGCCCCTTGATCCAGCCACCTATAAGTGTATTAGCTTTAATCTGATATATCGAGCACGAGGGTCCCCTGCTATTCCTCCTTCTCCCATTCCTCATGCTCCACAAGCCTCTGTCTTCCCTAAGATAGAACACACTAAATTGCGTATCTTCTATCTTAACACCCGCTCACTGGTTAAACACCAGTTAGACATCTTTCTGCTGCTCGCGTCCGAAAAACCAGATGTTTTTCTGGTCACGGAGACTTGGCTTAATCTTGATTCCACACCAGATATATTAGCCGCACTTCCTCGGGACTATTATATAAATCAGGAAAATCGGCCCCCAGGCAAAATAGGCGGCGGAGTAGCCGCCATTATCCACAAGGATCATACATTTACCACTATTACCCCTCTTAGCCTTCCACTGACAGAGAATTTGGTCATTAAACTGGACTCTCATGCTGGACCCCTTATTTGTGTTATTGTCTATAGGCCCCCACAGCACATGCCTTCATTCCCTTTCTCCTTGAGTGAACAAATGGCTAATCTGGCCACGAATTATTCTAACATCTTACTCATAGGCGATATGAACTACTGGTTCAATGACATCTGTGGGGGGCCGCTCGCCATTGAATTATCTGATTTACTCTCCAATCTTAATTTTACACAGCACATATCCTTACCTACTCATATCAAAGGACATACATTGGACCAGCTCTGGTCAACCAATTTGACCTTGTCGGTACCTACTATTTCACCTTGTATATGGTCCGACCACCACTTGATAACATTTATGGTAACGATTCCCCTTAATATCAAGACCCCCAAGGCTGAGGGTGGCATGATCAGGAAGTGGAGGTCCTTGATTAAACAAGATTTTATTGACTCCTTGGCCAGTTCCCCTCCTGCCCTGGACTCTGATATTAATTTCATGGAAAAGAATATCTCCTCCTGGTTACTCGCTGCAAGTAACACTCATGCTCCACTCACCAAACTCAATTGTGCACGTCCAACTGAGGCTCAGAAATGGTTCTCAGCGGAGCTAAAAAAGAAGAAACTAGATCTCTGCCAAAAAGAAAGGAGATGGAGAGCCAGCTATTCTCTAGAAGGAAAAATTCAGCACGTTAAGGCTCGGAATGAATATAAAAATGCAATCATGGTAGCCAAGGCCGCCCATTTTTCAGCCCGAATTCTAAGCTCCCAAAATAGATCAAAGGAAATCTTTATGATAGTTAACGATCTCTGCAATGCAGAGCGAATTATTCCCAAACAAACTCCTACTCAAGATCTATGTAACTCTCTGAATGACTATTTTGTGGACAAAATCGCCACCATCAAAGCCAGCATTCCCCCTTCTGGATACGTGGAGCTTCCTGATAGTCTGATAATTAATACAGCTATCATGGAACACTTTCCTGCTATCAGCCTAGAGACCTTCTCTGACCTATTGGTCCGAGTCAAATCAGGTTCTCCTAGAGATTGTTGCCCCCCTTATATCCTAAAGGATATTTTCTCGGCCTTACCACAAACAGTACTCCCCTTCTTGAATGAGTCCCTCGGGCAGGGGAGGGTCCCGAATGCCTTCAAGAATGCTGTTGTGGTCCCTCTCCTAAAGAAACCGGACGCCGACCCTCTTAATCCATCAAACTACCGTCCCATCTCTCTGCTCCCCTTCTTAGCTAAGATACTGGAGGCGCATGTCGCCAAATGTCTATCTAATTTTATTGAACACTCTGAACATCTGGATTCTCATCTAGCAGGCTTTCGGCCTGCCCATTCTACTGAGACTGTTATTCTGGCAGTCCTAGACACCTTGCGAGCTAATGCGGATAAGGGCACCCCCCAGGCCTTGGTGCTGCTGGACTTGTCGGCCGCGTTTGACACGGTCGACCACCAAATCTTGCTGGACCGTGTCAGACAGGCTGGCATTCACGGTTCAGCTTTTAACTGGATTAAGTCATTTCTTGAGGGTCGCACCCAAGCAGTACGCCTTGCCCCTTTTATTGCCCCCGAGACCGCAATCACGTGCGGGGTCCCACAGGGATCATCATTGTCCCCCCACCTGTTTAATCTTTACCTCCTGCCCTTGATTCGTTCTCTAAGGAATAGGAGGTTAACTACTTTTAACTATGCTGATGATCTTCAGCTTGTTTTTACCATCGACAATTCCCCTGACTCAATTCAGGAATTTCAAGACACCATGCTCTATATTCAGAGTTGGATGGACAATAACCATCTTAAGCTTAACCCGGGCAAGACTGAACTAGTCCTCGTTGGAAAAGGCCAGATCTATTGGGGCCCACACTACTGGCCTACTGATCTGGGACCCGCTCCTACCCCGTCCACCTCTGTAAAAAGTCTTGGAGTCACCATAAATGCTGATCTCTCATCTAGAGGTCAAGTGGGGGCAGTGGTCTCCTCCTGCTTTTTCCAACTACGCAAAATTAGGAAGATTGCCCATTTACTTACTCATACCGCTCTTATACAGGTTGTTACAGCCTTGGTTCTCTCTCGTCTTGATTTTTCCAACTCTATTTACCTTGGTCTTCCATTGTTCCTACTAAAACGTCTCCAGCTGGTACAAAACCAAGCTGCGAGATTTATTTACAAACGGGCAAAATGGCAATCTGCAAGCCCCTTACTTGTAAAACTCCACTGGCTCCCTATCATTCAGCGGGCAGCCTTCAAGACAGGGTGTTTAATTTTCAAGGCCCTTCACTGTAGGAGCCCTAAATTTATCAAATGCATGATATCAAAACATGTTCCCAACCGTAATCTGCGATCGGCACATCTCCAGCTGCTAACTACCCCTACCTATAAGCTCAAACGTCAGGGAGGGTGCAGGTTTTCTTATCTGGCCCCCAGATTCTGGAATTCTCTTCCACTAGCGATTAGGTCTTGCAATAACTTATTGGGTTTCAGAAAAATGCTCAAGACATGGTTGTTCGAGCAGGCTCATGCATAATCCGCTTCTGCCGTGACTCTGATCAAGTTTAGCGCCATGAAACCTCTGGGTGTATGTGCGCTATAGAAATTTTTATTAACATAACATACCTGAACCAGTACATCTATTTCCCTAAACATCAACAACTCACTGACGTCAAGAGTGACTTCTATGCCCTGGGGAGGATGCTGCATGTCATTGGCTCCATTGATGGGACACATGTGGCTTTGGTCCCACCACAGGCACATGAGCAGGCATACAGGAACAGGAAACATTACCATTCGGTCAATGCTCTGGTGGTATGTCTTGCAGATATGAGCATCTCACACGTGTGTGCCCGTTTCCCAGGTTCTGCACACGATGCCTACGTGATGAGGAGTAGTCACATCCCGAGGATGATGTCACAGATGCAGAACCAGCGTGCCTGGCTTGTCGGTGTGTACTGACTTTGTACCATTGTGTGTGTTCTGCAATGTTGTATTCCACCCTCTTTTCCAACTCAGCTAATGTGCAATTGTCTGTATGTAGGTGACTCGGGATACCCCAACATGCCGTGGTTGCTGACACCCCTCAGGAACCCTGTGACACCAGCCCAGATGCGCTACAATGAGGCACATGGTCGGACCAGGAGAGTGATCGAGCGGACATTTGGTCTCCTGAAGAGCCACTTTCGCTGCCTGGACAAGACAGGAGGGGCCCTCCCATATGCCCCAGCAAAGGTGTGCAAGATTGTCATCGTCTGCTGCATGCTACACAACCTGGCAGTGCGGAAGGAGTTGCCTCTCATCCTGGATGACGATGACCAATATCCGCCACCTGTGGAGGATCCTGGCCTGGGCCACGATGCCAGTGATGATGATGATGTTGAGGGTGATGTCCGCACACAGCTCATCACCAACTTCTTCAGCTGAATGTGAGTATCCAGAGATGTCATGTCAATGATGTGAGTTTGCGTGATATGTGTTGGTGGTGCTCTGGTGCTGTTTGAGTGTGGCCATGTGCTACTTCACTGGAAGCGTGCAGCGAAGTGTCATTACAGGTAGTCTGTACTCCCCAACAGTGTTGACATGCTAACTTGGTTTTGTGTAGGTATCTTGTGACATGTATTGGGCATGAGTATTGCAGTTCTGTCCTGTTCTTCAGTGCTTTTGACTGTGTGTCATGTCTGTCCTTCACAGGGTACTTTCAGAGTTGTTTGGTCAACTGTGATCCCCGAAACCATGATTCAACTTCCAGGGTGGAAGCAGTCGTTTCCCTACAGGTGATGTGCCACACACCCCTGGACTTTATTTTTCTACACTTGTTGACTGTGTGGCCACTGCCACGTGGGATTACCTTGCATCTGTAGTGGAAACAACATGTTGCAAATGTGTAATAAACCTGTGCTTCACTTTGGGATGTGCGTTGTCTGTGGTCACACATCTGACTGACATTTGCTTACTGCACCTGTGGGCTAGTTAACACAGACTCTGAATAGGTGTGGTGTCTGTGCATTCCACTGTATTTCCTGGCAACATCAGTGTAGGCGATGAGTCAGATGGCCCTGGTGTGTATGTGTTGTGTAGCCCTAGTGGTGTGTCTCCCTCATATGTGTCACGTCGCCATTACTCACATGACGGTGTTGAACTTGCTGTAGCAGTTAGCATGCACAGTGTCATTTAGCAGATCATCCTCTCCATGACAGAAACCACGTTGGAATCACAACAGAGGCAAGTATGGTGTATTAGTGAGTTTATTTACATACATGTTTGAGGATAGTGCACAGGATGGTGGGTGCTGTACATTGGGATTGTAATCCAAAGTTCCCAGATGAGTTGGAAGTCTTGGTAGCAGAAATGTCCTGAGTAAAGTCCACAGTCATCTGATACATTGGTCCAACTTAAACTCCCCATGTCATGTGGGAGAGTTGGGTTGCATTTGACAGGGTGAACAGTTTGCACACAAAGGAGAATTTCCAGAACAGGTGTTGGGTTCCTGGGTGATGTACATGGCCATCGGCCTCTCAGTTTTCCTTCCTCGGACGACCCCTCTTCTTTGGGGGGGGACCCTCACGTGCAGGCTGCTGCGGTGCAGGGGACTCTCCGCCAGAGTCCTCCTCCCTCCCTGTGGCAGTTGCAGTTGTTGCAGCACCAGATGTTGTGGGCACACAGGGAGGTGTGGCCATGTTGGTGCTAATCTGGCGGAGGCATGTCAATATGTCCCTCTGAACCGCTGTCAGTTCTTCCTGTGTGTCCCACTTGGACTCCATGCCAGACATGTGTGTCTCCACACAGGACATGTGTGTCTCCACACGGGACATGTGGGAGTCCAAGCGGGCATGATGGGCAGCCTGCTGCTGTTGAATGTCCTTGAGGATCCCCACTACCTGGCTGACCTCTCCGGTGCTATTCGGGTACGCATCAGCAATGCGTGCCAGTTGTGGGTCATCATGCAGTCCAGACCCCTCTGCAAACAGTGACCTATGTCTACCACCCCTCCCACCACCCCATGCGACACGTGCGGGACCTGCGGTGGCACGCACAGGTGACCCTAGGCCCACTTGGGGGTTGTTACTGGGGTCGTTGTCCGTTGCTCCACGTTGGGCTGGGGTCCCTGTGCTGTTGTCATCGGTGGTCCTTGGTCTGTCCGTGTTGGCGGGGTGGTCTGTGTGTTGGCAGTTGTTGGAGGGGTGGGTGCAGGGGGTGCAGATGTTGGTCCTGCTGGTGCTGCATGATGACTCACACCGGAGGGGCCAGGTAGGTCTTCACCATCTGAGGAGGGCAGAGGCTGTTCCACACCAGTGAGCTCAGTGTCCCCCGGAGCCTGGGACAGGGACTCCTCATCGTCTGCTGCTGTGTCCCCATCATCACCTGTTTTTGGAAGAGACACACAATGTATGTTATGTTTCTACAGGTATCAATGGTTCACACACCTGACAGTTGTGACTGTACCTCTGGATGCGGCCCTGTACATTGCATTGTCCTAAGTTGTCACAGTCAGAGGTTGATATTGGTGTAGCACATTGTCCTGCCAACCTGAAGCATTTCAATGTGAATGTTGAGGTGTGTGCATGGCCAGCATTGGTTGTATTTGGTGGACATCCGGCCCTCCTTCTCCCCCAGCCCAGTTATCCCACCATGAAGCATGCCACCCTTGCAGTGGGTGCAGGTTGACTCTCAGGATGTCAGTCAGTGGTGTCCTGCTGTTGGTTGGTGCCCAGTTCCCAGCAGGGCCTTGTGCTCCACACAGCAGTACCCAGTTTCAGCCATCTTGTCAGTTCTTTTCCACTCCCTGTGAAGTGTGCATGCTTCAGTGTGAGCTTGCTGGGCCATGTGGGTAGGGGATGTTGAGCTGTGACTACCACTCCCATCATGCTATTGCCTACACCCCCCTTCCCAGCATGCCCATACTTCCTTCCTTTTGACTCAGCTTCCTGTGGGGTAGTGTGCCTGTGCTGACAGGATGGCTGACAGTGTTGTCCTGGCGTTTGTTTGGCTACAAGTCCCAAGAGTGTCCCTGTGCTTCACACAGCATGACCCAGGGTGGTGGTTCTTTGTGGGATATTTAATTAGAGTGTGAGGCATTGCATTCTCCCAGGTGAGTTGTGTGGAGTTTGTGTTAAGGGGTGTGTGAGAAAAGCTGCTTGTAACTATGGTCAGAGCTGTCAGTCCTCCTTCCCACCCAGCCAGATATCCCACCATGGAACGTGCTTCCATTGCAGGGAGTGCAAGTTGGCTTTCAGGATGTCAGTCAGTGGTGTCCTGCTGTTGGTTGTTGCACAGTTCCCAGCAGGGCCTTGTGCTCCCCACAGCAGTACCCAGTGTCAGCCATCTTGTCAGTTGTTTTCCACTCCCTGTGATGTGAGCATGGTTCAGAGTGAGCTTGCTGGGCCATGTGGGTGGGGGATGTTGAGCTGTGACTGCCACTCCCATCATGCTATTGCCTACACCCCCCTTCCCAGCATGCCCATACTTCCTTCATTTTGAGTGGACTTCACTGTGTGTGAGTGTGACAGCAATGGCAAGATGGTTGACAGTGTGGTCCTGTTGTTTGTTGGTGCCCAGTTCCCAGCAGGGCCTTGTGCTCCACACAGCAGTACCCAGTTTCAGCCATCTTGTCAGTTGTTTTCCACTCCCTGTGAGGTGTGCATGCTTCAGTGTGAGCTTGTTGGGCCATGTGGGTGGGGGATGTTGAGCTGTGACTACCACTCCCATCATGCTATTGCATACACCCCCCTTCCCAGCATGCCCATACTTCCTTCCTTTTGAGTGGACTTCACTGTGTGTGAGTGTGACAGCAATGGCAAGATGGCTGACAGTGTGGTCCTGTTGTTTGTTGGTGCCCAGTTCCTAGCTGGGCCTTGTGCTCCACACAGCAGTGCCCAGTTTCAGCCATCTTGTCAGTTGTTTTCCACTCCCTGTGAGGTGTGCATGCTTCAGTGTGAGCTTGCTGGGCCATGTGGGTGGGAGATGTTGAGCTGTGACTACCACTCCCATCATGCTATTGCCTACACCCCCTTCCCAGCATGCCCATACTTCCTTCCTTTTGAGTGGACTTCACTGTGTGTGAGTGTGACAGCAATGGCAAGATGGCTGACAGTGTGGTCCTGTTGTTTGTTGGTGCCCAGTTCCCAGCAGGGCCTTGTGCTCCACACAGCAGTACCCAGTTTCAGCCATCTTGTCAGTTGTTTTCCACTCCCTGTGAGGTGTGCATGCTTCAGTGTGAGCTTGCTGGGCCATGTGGGTGGGAGATGTTGAGCTGTGACTACCACTCCCATCATGCTATTGCCTACACCCCCTTCCCAGCATGCCCATACTTCCTTCCTTTTGAGTGGACTTCACTGTGTGTGAGTGTGACAGCAATGGCAAGATGGCTGACAGTGTGGTCCTGTTGTTTGTTGGTGCCCAGTTCCCAGCAGGGCCTTGTGCTCCACACAGCAGTACCCAGTTTCAACCATCTTGTCAGTTCTTTTCCACTCCCTGTGAGGTGTGCATGCTTCAGTGTGAGCTTGCTGGGCCATGTGGGTGGGGGATGTTGAGCTGTGACTACCACTCCATCATGCTATTGCCTACACCCCCCTTCCCAGCATGCCCATACTTCCTTCCTTTTGAGTGGACTTCACTGTGTGTGAGTGTGACAGCAATGGCAAGATGGCTGACAGTGTGGTCCTGTTGTTTGGTGGTGCCCAGTTCCCAGCAGGGCCTTGTGCTCCACACAGCAGTACCCAGTTTCAGCCATCTTGTCAGTTGTTTTCCACTCCCTGTGAGGTGTGCATGCTTCAGTGTGAGCTTGCTGGGCCATGTGGGTGGGGGATGTTGAGCTGTGACTACCACTCCCATCATGCTATTGCCTACACCCCCTTCCCAGCATGCCCATACTTCCTTCCTTTTGAGTGGACTTCACTGTGTGTGAGTGTGACAGCAATGGCAAGATGGCTGACAGTGTGGTCCTGTTGTTTGTTGGTGCCCAGCTCCCAGCAGGGCCTTGTGCTCCACACAGCAGTACCCAGTTTCAGCCATCTTGTCAGTTCTTTTCCACTCCCTGTGAGGTGTGCATGCTTCAGTGTGAGCTTGCTGGGCCATGTGGGTGGGGGATGTTGAGCTGTGACTACCACTCCCATCATGCTATTGCCTACACCCCCTTCCCAGCATGCCCATACTTCCTTCCTTTTGACTCAGCTTCCCTGTGGGGTAGTGTGCCTGTGCTGACAGGATGGCTGACAGTGTTGTCCTGGCGTTTGTTTGGCTACAAGTCCCAAGAGTGTCCCTGTGCTTCACACAGCATAACCCAGGGTGGTGGTTCTTTGTGGGATATTTAATTAGAGTGTGAGGCATGGCATTCTCCCAGGTGAGTTGTGTGGAGTTTGTGTTGAGGGGGTGTGTGAGAAAAGCTGCTTGTAACTATGGTCAGAGGTGTCAGTCCTCCTTCCCACCCAGCCAGATATCCCACCAGGGAATGTGCTTCCATTGCAGGGAGTGCAAGTTGGCTTTCAGGATGTCAGTCAGTGGTGTCCTGCTGTTGGTTGTTGCACAGTTCCCAGCAGGGCCTTGTGCTCCCCACATCAGTACCCAGTGTCAGCCATCTTGTCAGTTGTTTTCCACTCCCTGTGATGTGAGCATGGTTCAGAGTGGTGTTGATGGGCCAATTGTGAGGGTGACCAATATCTGTGACTACAACTCCCATCATGCTATTGGCTACACTGACTTCACCAGCATACACAGAATTCCTTCCTTTCAGTGAGCTTCCCTGTGAGGTGGTGTTCTAGTGGTGGCAAAATATCTGACAGTGTTTGTTGGTTAGATTTGTGCCACTGCCTAGCTCTATTTGTTGTTGGGTTTGTACATGTCATGACACAGTTACATATCACTATGAGATGGCATGTATTGTGTTTATCTGACTAACATACACATCTTGGGATGATTATCTTTTGGTTGCTGTGGATTTGCTAAGGGTGCATGGTTTGACTATCCCCTTGACAGTGATGTGTGTGTATTGTCACACAATATTGTGTATATTGGTTGTGTACTCACCAGGCTCTGGGATGTTTGATAGTCCATATACGCTCACTGGTGGTAGGATGGCCCGCACCTTCTCCTCCCAGAGCCTGAGGTATAGTGGTTTGGCAGGAGGGCCACTGCTGGTGCGCTGACTCACGGCGTAATCCTTCTTGAGTAGGTCCTTGACCCTCCTGCGCACATCATACCACCTGTTCTGGATGTCTTCCTTTGTGCGCAAACATGGTGATTGTGCGTTCACCCTGTCGACGATCCTCTCCCACATCTTGGTTTTCTGCGACATGGGGGTCTGTTGGACCAATTTACCAAACAACTGTGGCTCTACCCTGAGGATCTCATCTACCAGGACTTCCAATTCGCTGTCTAGGAACTTTGGATTCTTCTTTGGGGGCATGGTGATGGGTGGTGGTGGGGATTGATGTGTGTGTGGGTGTGCAAGTGAGGGTGGGTGAGTGTAGCTTTTGCTGGGTGTATGTGAGGGTGCTATTTGTGAGGTGGTAATGGTGTGTGGCTTGTGTGATGGATGAGTTGTGAGTGTGTCTGTGGTTGCTGTGTGATGGTGTTCTGTGCTGGCAGGTCAGTTAAATTTGCAAAGGATCATGGTAGGGATTTGTGGCCTTTATATGGGTGGAGTTGGGGGGTGTCTTTGTTCCACGTTTTTTCAGCCCAGTATTTATTGGCTTTGTCATTGCTTGTTTGGCCCTTTTTTTTGTATTTTTCCCTTTGTGTCTTTTGTGCATGTAGGAGACGTTCTTCTGACCGAGTAGGACGCTGCAGTTGTCTCGTGCGAGCTTCTCCGAGTCGTTCATGTTGTGTTTCTGCTAGGTTTCATGTGCGGCGTACGCGTCGGTCGCGGAGTATTTGGTTGCTTCGGCTGGGTTTTGTACGCGTGTCGGTCGTACGGCTTAGGCTCCGTGCGACTCGGTCTGGTTTTCCACGCATTGCATCGTACTGCGCGGGTCGGAGTTCGCGGGTACGTTTCGGTCGGGTTCATTCCTGGTGTGTGTCGGTCGGTTCAATTCCCGTGGTTTCCCGGCCGGATAGCTGGTTTCCGTGCTGTTCGGTCATTCGGCTTGTGTTCCATACGAGTCGGTCGTGATTCACATGCATTTCATCGTACTACGCGGGTCGGGCAGCGCCGGTACGTGTCGGTTGGACTAAATTCCCATACCGAGTCGGTCGGTATGTTTTCCGGCCCGAATCGGAATCGGCCCCTAAGTCTGTATTTTGCTACAAGGTATATTGCATGTGCATGAACATACTGTAAAAGTGAATTCTTTGATTATGACCATTGTGAAATAGGGAATTTAAAACCAGCACACCGAGGACAATTGAACCCCAGTGTTGGTATCCAAAACCAGTGTTCAAGGGATTAATCAACCCTGGATTGGAGCAAGAATGAGAGTCTCTGCGGTGTGCTGAGGCTGGTCATGATTGTGGTCTGTTGGAATGGAGAATGGCTCCTAACCCCATTTTATTCCAGGAATGGCATGGAAGCAGTGGCGTCCTTTCACAAGCGGAATGCCATCTTGTGGTGGAGCAAAAGGAGGATCTACTTCAGAAGTATCTTCCTCACTCTAATCTAGGAACCATTTGGAGGTAAAGCCGGTTTGGCAATTACAGCTCCCAAAGGACTTCACAACCCTATCATCTGATTGTATTTTTGTTGTTTCAGCTAATATATTGTTGGGACAATCGGAGATAGTTTTTTTTAACCTCACCAGACATTTTAGGCTTAACTTTTTTACTCACTCTACTCTCTTTGAATGCGCCTTCTTTCATATTTATTTTTTTAGAACTGATCCGACTGATGCTAAGGGGTGTACCTCTCTCCCCCTTCTTGACATTGAAAAACTATTCAAAAGAGGAACCTTTTCTTACGAAAGACAGGTATATCACAAAATTGTTTGATTAAGGATGGGCCTCACCATCACTTATAAAGACAGATTTTGTACCCAATCGTTTCTAAACATTCTCCCCTAACAGCAGTTATGTTTTTATTTTTCCCCATGCTTAGCACAAATCATTGGACCTAATAAAGGTGTCTTTCTTTTCTTTTCTTTCCTTAACCTTCCTTATTGTAGTATAAGGTGGAATCACCAATTCAGTTTGTGCTTACCTCATGCCAACTTTTGATTGCAACCTATACTTGGGAGTCTCTGATCCGATTTGTTTTGAGTTGTAAGGTATCTGAACTCCTCTATCTATATTTTTGGATGTCTAATCCACAGGGATAGCCAAGGTCACCAACCTCTTACATATAGTTTAGAAGAATCACTGACATAATATCGACAGACACAATATCGACCTACATTTTTATCGACACAAAAATATCGACGACACTAATATCGATACCCTATACTTAATTTAAAAAATACACTATTATCGACCCCCAAATATCGTCATCCCAAATTATCGATTACAGTAATATCGAACACATAATTATCGTTATCTAAAATATCAAACATCCTTTAAAAATATACATGTCCAAAATATCGATCACAATAATATAGACAGCAATATTATCGTTTTTGTAAAAATATCAACAACTCAAAAAAAAGATAAAACACACAAAATTAAACACCATAAATATAGTTAAATAAATAAACATACACTGCATATAAAGTACAAGCAAATACATAATTTTATAAAATATTAAAACATAACTTAAAACATTAAATAATAAATACACTATTAATAACCATTTACATTTTATACTTACATTATATACACACATTTTTTAACATCACATATAATATAATACACATTTAAATAATTCAACAAGTGGGGAAAAAAAAAACTGCCTCTTAGGGGCCCATTACGATGGCGGGCGGATCGCCCCTGCCGGGCCGGCGGTAGCCACCGCTTGCCCGGCGGGGGCGATCCGCCCGCCATCCATGCCAAATTGACCCCCCGCCATATTAGTATGGCTGGGGGTTCCGCGGCGGATGGAAAGACCGTCCACCGGTCGACTCGTCGACCAGGCGGAAAAGGGGCATAATATGGTGGCGGTGTCTGCAAGACACCGCCATCCATATTATGATGCTGGCGGTGGTCAGCCTTTCCATGGCGGCAACGCCGCCATGGAAAGGCATGCGGTTTTTGCTGTTGGGGGCCTGTTGCGGGCCCCCAGAGTGTTGGGGGGTGCACATGGGGGGTACCTATGGTACCCCCCCTCATTGCAATGCACTACGTGGCAGGCACCACGTGGTGCCTGCCTCGTAGTGCATTGCAATGCTGTGCACGGTCCTTTCACATTGCGTGCGGGTCTGCAGCCAGCAGATCCATCCGCAATGTGAAAGGCACAGCATGCGCCCGCCAGTGTGGCGGGCACATCATAATGTGCATTGCGGGACCGCCGTGCATCGGCGGTCGGTCCCGCGCTCCGTTACGGTGGCGGGCGGACTATGTCCGCCCGCCATCGTAATGATGCCCTTAATTAGCGTTTTCCATATATAGAAAACAACTACCAAAACAATTAAAACAATAAATATCAACCAATAAAAACACACAATATTAAAATGAACCAATTAGGTTAACCAAACAATTAAACAAACACTATATAAAGAAGGAAAACGTATTCTTATTTTACACCTTAAACCCAAAACAATAAGGAAGCCGAAACTCTGCCGGATTTCTACCAGAAGCAAGGACTTCATCAAAGAAAAAACTATTGCATTCTTCAAAAAGTAAGTAAATTACCATCTTTAAAATAACAGTAATGCTAATCTTCATAAACTAATATTTATCATACTCAAATAATTAATATATATCTTTTTTCGATTTATGTCTCCTCTACAGATAATTCTCAAATCATCAAAAAAATAACAGATCACCTCCTAAAACCATCTTACTAATAAAGTAAGTATTCAGCAAAACGCCTTTTAAAAACATGTAGAACAGCAAACCAAACCCCAACTCTATCCCAAACACCCACCCCACCCCATGTACAAATTTAACAAAATAAGTAAAAATATGTTTTACTCTTCCTACAGAAAAATCCACAACTTAACAGGATTCAACAAACAAACAAAGAACATCTCCACTTAAAAGCATCTCAAAATCAACATTGTAAGTATATTTATAAAAATGTGTATTTATTAAAACATGTATGATATTCATTTTAATAATTTTAATATACATTTGTTGAAGAATTTACCACATCACAATGACAGAAGGCGCCCAATTTATAACATCCCAAAAAGGAAAATTTTTGCTATGTTACATGGGGTATGTCTATACCCAGGAAAAGCAAAGTGGACTAAAAGTCAATTGGAAATGTAGCAAGTACTATTCAAATATATGTTATGGTCGGGCAACAACTAGAGAAACAACTGTTTTGTATACAAGGGAGCATAACGACCCTCCAAATGTTACTGAAATAGACGTTAGGAATGCCCTTGATGACATTAGAGAAGCTATCACTAGCTCACAGAAACCTACCAGTCACATACTGAAAGAAATGCTGCCTACAGTACCTAAACATGCTACTGGGCAAATGCCCTCTATTTCTTCATTAAAAAGAACTATAGCTCGCACCAAAAAAGCCACAACAACTACCACACCTACTCCAAAACCTTTTCAAGAGGTGGTAATTCCCCCAGAACTATCTATAACTCATAATGAAGAACCTTTTGTTCTCTATGACAACAAATGCAAAGAGAAAAGAATAATTATGTTTGCTACTGCAAACAATTTAATAAAGCTTCAACAATCAGAAACATGGATGATGGACGGGACTTTTAAAATCTGTCCCAAACCATTCTACCAATTATACACTGTCCATGCCCTAAATCAGAACACCAACATCCCCTTTATCTATGCCTTGCTACCCAGTAAACAAAACTCCACATATATGGAAATACTAACTAAAATTAAACAAGAAACAAATAATTATTATCCACAGAAAATAATAATAGATTTTGAGCAGGCAATGATAACTGCAATTCTAAAATCCTACCCACATACATCAATTCAGGGCTGTTACTATCATTTCAATCAGTGTCTATGGAGACACCTTCAGAAATCAACACTAAGGGGCTCATTAGGATGGCGGAAGGACCGCCACTGCCGGGTCGGCGGTGGTGGTCCCTCCGCCATCTGACTCCCATTTCCCCCCGCCACATTAGGATGGCAGGGGGAATCGCTTTGTGACCGCGGCGGTCGCAAAGACCGCCCTCCACGCTTCCGCCCTGGCGGAGCGGTCAGCCTGGGTACAATGGTGGCGGTGCCTAGCAGGCACCGCCCGCCAGATTACAATGCTGGCGTTAGCCAGCTTTTCCATGGCGGTGGAACCGCCATGGAAAGGCTGGCAGAGGCTGGGTTCAGGGGCCCGTTGCGGGCCCCCTCTGTGGTGGGGGGAGGGTGTATGTGCACTGGGGGTACCCATGGTACCCCCCTACATTTCCATGCACAAGGTGGCAGACACCGTGTGGTGCCTGCCACGTTGTGCATGGAAATGCACTACGTGGCATTTTGGCATTGCGAACGGTGCTGCAGCCAGCAGCACCATCCGCAATGATCAGGGCCCTGGATGTGCCCGCCATAGTGGCGGGCACATCCTAATTCACTCAGTGGGACCGCCGCCTTACCGGCAGGCGGTCCCAGCACCACAACGATGGCGGGCGGACTCATGTCCGCCCGCCATCGTAATGAGCCCCTAAGTGTAGAGTATGCAACAAACAGTTCATTTGCATACCAAATAAAAAAACGTATTGCACTGGCCTACGTCCCAGTAACTGACGTGGCCGAACATTACAACCTTTTACTAGAAAGTCCTTACTACCAGCAACACAAACAAAAATTAAGTCCCCTCCTAGACTATTTTGAAGATACCTGGGTGGGAAGACTCCATAGATCAGGCCATAGGAGACAACCAAAATACCAAATTCCATGGTGGAATGTCTACCTTAGCACACTAAACCAAGAGGCAAAAACCAACAATGCTGTTGAAGGTTGGCATAATGCCTTCCAAGCATCAACAGGACGAGGTACACCTACTCTACACAAACTCCTACTCTCCTTCCAAAAAGAACAAAGCTACCAACAGCTAAGAATGGAGCAATCTGTTACACAAATCAGGCCTAAACTATCCAAACAAACTAAGCAAATGTTTGAATACCTACAACAAGTCAAACTATACCCTACAACAAGAGGCCTAGAATACTTAGCAATAATTGCCAAATGTCTACTCTAAACTCTCAAAGCAGTGTAAAATGTATAATACTTTTCTGTTTAAAATATTAAAATGCATACAAAACAACTTTATTTTTTCACAAAACTAATTAATTTGTCTAATATATTCTTACTAATAAATAAATATATATAGACACATTAATTAGATATTTGAAAAAATAAACAACAATAGTAAATTTCAAAACATTTCCCTCCCACAATAATTATAAAATAACTTACCGTTTCCGTAGCTGTAGACAGAAAATCCCACATCTTGTAAAACAATCCAGGTAGCTCATAATCCAAATAGATTAAAAAGTTTCCCAAAAAAAAATGAAAAAATCCAACTGTTCCAAAAAGTAATCCTCGGTCGGTAAATCCACAATCCAGAAACCATAAAAAAACCAAAAATGTTTTTTTAAAAAAAGAAACGCTCCATGAAAACCCGAAAAATTAAAGAAGTGTAAAATAATTATTAGTTACTAAAACTAATGTACACTTCCTTAATTCAAAAAAACGCAATATTACGAAAACCGTAACTTCTTTCGATTATAAAACCAGTAAAAAGACACACAAACATTCCCACCCACACAAATAAACACATAATATACAATCTAACAGTATTACATACATTATACACACGATAACAAAACATATCCTACCATACTGTAAATTTTCTAAACTAGGCCTCAAAAACTAACGATACATAAATCGTCAAAAACTAACGTACGCATAAAAAACACCATAACGTCTAAAACCTAACTGTACACACACTAACTACAACTTAACTACCTTCTGTTGGAACCGGGGTCACCGAGTCCGACACGGTAGCATGGCGCAAAGCGGGGAAGGCACGCGAAGGCAATGTGTAAGGCAGTTGTGCAGCACACTCTTACTCTGACTCAGAAATGCGAACGCAATAACATGACACCACACCAGGCTTGTGTATTTAAAATCAAGATCTTTTATATAAATCAAGGTCGCACCAGATGAGGCAGATTAATTCAGTTCTACATTAAAAATCATTGCATTACTCAACGGGCGCACCATCTTACTAAAGCAACATAGCTCATTAACATGGTAGGCCACTAAGAGGCCGCAGGAATCATTTCCTAACTGTAGCACCGATAATGATCACAAGGTGCATTAACAATACATGGGCCTAAACAGGCAGTTCACTTTCAGGAATATACAGTTACTTACACAGGGCATCTCAATACATTTCAATACGGGCCCGCATTAATCTAGGCGCACCCACCCTCAGTAGTGGGCGTCGCAACTCCGGTACACCTGCAACATAAAACACTTCAACTTAATTCAATTAATCACCTTCACATGAGGCGAAGACGTTTCCATCTAGGCATAGGCATCAGGCCTAAACAGTGATTAAAGCAGGCATAAGGATTAGGCACAATTCCTGTAAGTACTTTCACCTCCTGTATATTAATCCTCCAACCTGGGGCACCTTCCCCTCATTCAGGGACTTGATGTAGGCCATGAATACAGTGGCCTCCACGCTGCTAGTGCCTCGCCCGAGGGTAGAGTTCTAGGGCCCCAGCTCAGCTGGTGTACGGGGCCTGTTTCACATGAAGGGGGTGCTGTCAGCGCGATCTCCTGGGGACTCCTGCCCTGCCCACTCCACCCAGGACAGTGCACAGGGGAAGCGTCTTCGGCCGGAGGCCTCCTTAATAGCAGGGATTCTCCCCCCAGGTCTCCCGGGCTCACCTGACTGTCCCGGTACTGCTCGTCAGGCCTGGATGGGGCCGGGCGCCTCTCCTCCGGTCAGCCCGCTTCTATCGGCACAGGGGGCCCAGACCGGGGGAGGCGGCCCGCGCTCCCAGGCTCTCCGTTCTCGTTGCGGTCTGGTGGGGTTCTCGGGGGCTCCCACTGGCAGTGGAGCCCCTCCGGCGTGGTCCTTCCCTGGGCTCCGGTGGGGTCCAATGGCATCGCGGCTTCTTTGGGGGCGGGGCCCCTGACGCGGCTTGTGCTCGCGTTGCCGGGCAACGCCTCCCGCCTCCTTCTCCGGCCCAGCGCGGCCTTCTCTTCTCCTCAGCGCCCGGGCGGCAGCGGTGACAGGGGTGATTCGGGGGCTCCTGCTGGCAGTGGAGCCCCTCCGGCGTTACTACCTCTCGGTGCCCACGGCGAGGGCAGCACGTCGTCGCCCCTACCACGGGGTACAGGTACCAGGGCCACAGCGGTGGCGTCGGGGATCGTGTAGTGCCCTCTCTCGGCCTCAGCAGTCACAGCAGGCCCCCGGCCACGGCGGTGGTCGCCGGCCTGCGGCGCTCTGCTCCTTGGGGGGGGGTCGGATTCCTGACGGCCCCAGCGCCGCTCCGCATCTAGCACTGCTTCTGGCAACGCACACAGGGACCGGTAAGCGCTTCCTCGCGCCCAGCTCTCAGGGGTCACAGCGCTCCACTGCCACAGCGCTTGTAGGGGGGAACCAGGCAATCTCACACCTGGCGCTTCTTGAGGGCACAGCGTCCCGCGCGTTACCTGAGGGTCCCCAGTTGAATGTACAGCTTGTGGTGACTGGATGGCAGTCTCTTGGCTCCAGTTACTTGCTTTCAGATACTTGTCATGAGTTTCTTGTCAGAAGTTGCTTATCAGGAGTTCCTTGTCAAAAGTTCTGGTCAGAAGGTTCTTCTTATGAGGGGAGGGGGGGGTGAGTTGGTGGTTCTGGGAGTGCTTGATGTTCCTCCCCGCACGCTGAAGGTGGTTCCCTGGGTCCCCTCACACTGGGCAAGGTCAGTGGGTGGTGGGCGTTCCTCAGCTATCTTACCACAGCAGGGCCTCAGCCCTGTCAGCAGCAGTAGTGTAGTTCTCCCTCCTAGGCCCTAAAGCCTGTACTCCGGCAGAGGTTCTCCCAGGATCAGTGGTGCTCCAACCTAACTGACTAAAAAGGTTTCCCTCCAAGCCTCTTATACCCCTAGGTCAGGTGACCCTCCTAAAGGCGGCAAAACCTAACTCCTCCCACAGCCCGGAAGGTTCTGGAACCTTCCGCCTGTCTAGCTATGTGGCCCAGAGGCGGGGACGGGATGGATACTGTATCCCTATGTCCCAGCCTGACCCTGGCTACTAGTGTGTATGCGTGTAAGGCCCCTCTGCAGTAGCAGGGGCCTGTGGCAGCCATCTTTAGTGAGAGAGCACCTGCACCTCAGCACTGGTTAGCAGTGGCAAGGCGCCCGGAGACCTAGGTCCAGTAAAAATATGGTGGCAAAAATGAGGCGCAAAAGGGAAAAAAAACAGGGCAAGACCACCCTAGGGCTGACAGGTCTAACACGCGTCCCCCCAGCCGAAGAGGGGAGAGCTTCCCAACCTCTAGGGAGTTCTCGTCGCTAAGGCGGAAAAACCGGGAGAGACCGTCAGCGTTGGCGTGGTCTACACCGGGTCGATGTTCCACCCGAAAGTCCATCCCCTGGAGGGAAATGGACCACCTCAACAATTTGGGGTTTTCGCCTCTCATCTGCATGAGCCAGCGAAGGGGTCTGTGGTCGGTCTGGATCAGGAAGTGACAACCAAAAAGGTATGGCCTCAACTTCTTTACAGCCCAAACCACGGCAAAGGCTTCTCGTTCGATGGTACTCCACCGCTGTTCCCGGGGAGTAGTCTTCGGGAAATGAAGGCCACTGGCTGGTCTTGGCCATCGTCATTCAGCTGCGAGAGCACAGCTCCTATGCCATGCTCAGAAGCGTCTGTCTGCACGATAAATTCCCGTCCAAAGTCTGGAGTCCTGAGCACCGGTGCGGTGCACATGGCACGTTTAAGGGTCTCAAAGGCTTCCTGGCAGGCAGCCGTCCAGATGACTCTGCATGGCTGCTTCTTTGAAGTCAATTCCGTCAATGGGCCCACGATGGTTCCATATCCCTTGACGAACCGGCGGTAGTATCCCGTGAGGCCGAGAAAAGCTCAGACCTCTGTTTGGGTCTTGGGGGGCTCCCAGGCCAAGATGGTCTCAATCTTGGCTTGGAGGGGTTGCACCTTACCTCCGCCCACCAGATGTCCCAGGTACACGACAGATCCCTGTCCAATCTGGCACTTGCTGGCCTTGATGGTTAGACCAGCCCGTTACAAAGCCTGTAGCACCTCCTGGAGATGCTCCAGATGGTCCTCTCAGCTGCTACTGAAGACAGCTATGTCATCCAGGTAGGCAGCAGAGAAGGCCTCTAGGCCAGACAGCACGTGGTTCACCAACCGCTGGAAAGTGGCTGGAGCATTTTTCAACCCGAAGGGCATCACCCGAAATTGAAAGTGGCCCTCGGGGGTGGAGAACGCAGTCTTCTCCCTTGCTCCTTCCGCCATGGCGATCTGCCAATAGCCTGACGTTAAATCAATGGTACTCAGATACCGGGCTGCTCCCAGCCGGTCAATGAGCTCATCCGCCCGAGGGATCGGGTGAGCGTCGGTCTTGGTGACTGAGTTGAGTCCACGGTAATCCACACATAACCGAAGTTCTGGTGTGGTGCCCGGTGGGGCCGCTTTCGGCACCAACACCACCGGACTAGCCCAAGGGCTACTGGAAGGCTTAATCACCCCCAGTTCTAGCATCTTGGTAACCTCACCCTGGATACTAGCCTTGACCTTATCGGACAGCCGGTAAGACTTGTTTTTTACTGGCGGACTATCCCCTGTGTCCACATCATGGGTACACAGGTGCATGATTCCAGGCGTGAGGGAGAACAACGAGGCGTACTGCCCCAAGACCTGGCGGCAGTCCCTCTGTTGCTCCGGGGTTAAGGATGGGGCGAGGACCACTCCGTCTACCGAACCATCCTTCTCATGGGCCGCCAGAAGGTCTGGCAGAGGCTCACTCTCCTCCTCCTCACTTCCATCTGTTATCATCAGGAGAGTGAGCTCTGAACGCTCCTGGTGTGGCTTCAGGCGGTTGACGTGGAACACCCTGTGGGGTTGACGGGGTCTTCACATCGACGTAAGTGGTCTGGCCTTTCCTTTCCAAGATCTCAAACGGCCCAGTCCACCTGTCCTGGAGGGCGCTAAGCTCTCCTGGCTCCATGACCCACACCTTCTGTCCATCGTCTAACTCTACCGTCCGCGCGTTCCGGTCATACCATTGCTTCATGACGGCCTGACTTGCCTCTAGGTTGTCCGAGGCCTCCTTCCACAGCTTGGCCACTTGGCTGCGGAATGCCAGCATATAGCTGACCACATCACGGGGAAGCTTCGAGGAAGACTTCTCCCACCCCTCCTTGACAAGACTGAGGGGCCCCCGAACGGGGTGGCCATAGAGCAGCTCAAAGGGGCTGAAACCGACCCCTTCTGCGGCACCTCTCGGTAGGAGAAGAGCAGACAGGGTAATAGGACGTCCCACTTCCTTCTCAAGTCCTCGGGTAGGCTCCTGATCATCCCCTTCAAGGTTTTGTTAAAGCGCTCCACGAGCCCGTTCGTCTGGGGGTGGTAAGGAGTGGAGAACCGGTAGGTCACTCCACACTCCTTCCACATGGCCTGCATGTAGGCCGACATGAAATTCGTGCCCCTATCTGACACCACGACCTTGGGGAATCCCACTCGGGTAAAAATCCCCATCAGGGCCCGCGCCACCACCAGTGCAGTGATGGTCCTCAGAGGGATTGCCTCTGGGTACCGGGTGGCGTGGTCTACCAGCACCAAAATGAACCTATGTCCAGCAGAAGTCGGCGGATCCAACGGCCCGACAATGTCAATCCCTACTCGCTCAAAAGGGGTATTGACAACTGGGAGAGGTTCTAGAGGGACCTTCACTTTAGTCCCTGTCTTGCCGCTCGCCTGGCAAGTGGTGCAGGTCTTGCAAAAAGTGTCAGAAGTGACGCGCATCCTGGGCCAGTAAAAATGTGGGACCAACCGCGCAAACGTCTTGTCCTGGCCCAGGTGTCCTGCTAGTGGTATCTCATGTGCCAACTCTAGCAGAAAGGCTCGGTAGCATTGGGGGACCACTACGGCCCTTGATGACCCATGCACCGGAGCCTTAGGCTCACTGTAGAGGAGACCATCCTCCCAGTAGACATGGTAGTTACCAGTCTCTGTTCCAGTGGCTTGGGCTTCGGCCTGTTGCCGCATGCCTTCAAGCGTAGGGCACTCCTTCTGCGCCCGGCAAAATTCCTCCCGGGTAGGCCCTCCTTCCACCTACCACTCTGCAGGGGTCGGCAGGTCCCCCACGGGAAAACCAACCACCTCAGCGGACTCCGGGGTCACCTCCGCTGGCTCCCCATCCATCTCACCGGGTGTCTCCTCCTGGACATCTCCTCGTCCAGCAGTGGGCTGGGCCATTATTTCAGGCTCCAACCCGGGCTGAGTTCCTTGTCGGGCAGCCATGGATCGCGTGACAACGCAAGTCCATCCTGGTAATCCCAACATCTCAGCATGGGCATTGAACTCTACCTCCCTCCAGGCAGTATGTTCCAAGTCGTTACCCAGCAGACAGTCAACTGGCATGGCAGGGCTCACCGCAACCTTCAACAGGCCTGAGACTCCTCCCCACTCAAAGGGAACTTGGGCCACGGGGTAATGACCCAGGCTATTATCAGCCATAACAACCTGGTGGAATTCCTCAGGAATCACCTGCTCTGGGGACACCAGCTGACGTCTCACCATCGTCATGCTGGCACCTGTGTCCCTCAGAGCCTCCACCTCCTCCCCGTTCACCAGGACCCTCTGCCGATACTTGGCAGTGTTCGCGGGCACCTGAACCCGTGGGATGATCTCTCTATCCCCCAGGGAAACTAAGGTCAAGCCTGTCCACTCACACTCCTCCCCAAGCGCTACACTGGCCACCCCGGGGCTCTTACCTCCTGTGGGGGCTGGGGTTCTCTTGCGACACTGGGGATCCCCCTTATAATGTCCAACCTCCCCGCACTCGTAGCACCGGACAGTTCTGGGCTGCTGACTCCTGTCAGGATAAGTGGGTTTCTGGAATCCAGATTGGGATGGGGAACCTACCCCTCTCCCAGGCGGTCTATTTTGGGGGCCTTTAAAGAACTCCCTCTTTTTATCTCCCCCTCTTTCTTCTGGGGAGCCCCTGTCCACCTTTCGGGGTCCGCCCCGGCTCCCTTGTGGGACACCCGAGTGCTGACCCACGTGTCTGCCTCCTCTGCAAGCTCCCGCGGATTGGTCAGCTTGCGGTCCACCAAGTACTGGCGCAGCTCCGGAAAACATTTTTCTAAGAGGTGCTCTCTCAAGAACAGGTCGTACAGCCCTTTGTAATCATCAACATTGCTGCCACGCACCCAACCCTCCAATGCCTTCCGGGCATAATCAAAAAAATCCACCCAGTTTTGTGTGTGGAGCTTGTGGCTGTTGCGGAACTTTTGGCGGTACTTCTCTGGGGTGAGGCCAAACTTCTTAAGCAGGGCCTCATTCATGATAGGGTAGTTGGTCTGATCCCCCTTATCCAAGGTTAAAAGTGTGTCCCTTACTGGTGGAGGTATGTACCTGTAGAGACCTCCCCCCCAGTAGCTCTCAGGAACTCTATGGGCCACCAAAGCTACCTCGTACGCCGCCAACCACTTATCGATGTCATCACCTACACTAAAGCTGGCTATCACCTCCCTGGGTAGATAAAATTTGGGCTCCTGTGGAACCCCAGCAGGTACGCTGCCACCATTCATTTTGCCTTCCATCTCCATCTGCAAGGTCCGGAGCTCTAGCTCCTTCAGGCTAAGCTCATGTACAAGCTTCCTTTCCTCCATGGCTTTTTCCATCCTAGCAAGTTCTAATGTTAATTGCCTTTGCTCCCTTCTGTCCTCCAATTCCTCTGGTGAAAAACTTCCCCCTGACGCACTACTGCCTGCCCTGGAACGTCTTCCTGGCAACACATTCTCGCTAACATCCATGCGCAGTAGGTCCAGTTCTCCTGGGTTGTCTGTCTCCCCCTGCTCCTCATCCCCTCTTCCCTCCGGGTGGGCCATTACCCATGCCCTCAAAGCTTTCTGAAGCACCTCCTTCCTGGCGCCTCGCTTGACGGCCACCCCCCTCTCTAGGCAGAACTCCTTGAGCTGTGTCACCGTATACCTTTCTAGGTTGGCTAACTCAAACTCCATCCTCCTAGGTGGGGTCCCAGACAATTTAAGGAAGGGGTTCTAAACTGTAGGTAACAGGTCTATCACAGGAATGTACACAGTCGGCAATTACCATAGAATTCCTAGCACTCTCATTACAATAGGTGTCTAATTGCGGCGCACACTGAGTCACTGTAGGGTGCTGCACAAGCACCAGTCCTTATCCAACCGCTGAACACCAAATGTTGGAACCGGGGTCACCGAGCCCGACACGGTAGCATGGCACAAAGCGGGGAAGGCATGCGAAGGCAATGTGTAAGGCAGTTGTGCAGCACACTCTTACTCTGACTCAGAAATGCGAACGCAATAACATGACACCACACCAGGCTTGTGTATTTAAAATCAAGATCTTTTATATAAATCAAGGTCGCACCAGATGAGGCAGATTAATTCAGCTCTACATTAAAAATCATTGCATTACTCAACGGGCGCACCATCTTACTAAAGCAACATAGCTCATTAACATGGTAGGCCACTAAGAGGCCGCAGGAATCATTTCCTAACTGTAGCACCGATAATGATCACAAGGTGCATTAACAATACATGGGACTAAACAGGCAGTTCACTTTCAGGAATATACAGTTACTTACACAGGGCATCTCAATACATTTCAATACGGGCCCGCGTTAATCTAGGCGCACCCACCCTCAGTAGTGGGCGTCGCAACTCCGGTACACCTGCAACATAAAACACTTCAACTTAATTCAATTAATCACCTTCACATGAGGCGAAGACGTTTCCATCTAGGCATAGGCATCAGGCCTAAACAGTGATTAAAGCAGGCATAAGGATTAGGCACAATTCCTGTAAGTACTTTCACCTCCTGTATATTAATCCTCCAACCTGGGGCACCTTCCCCTCATTCAGGGACTTGATGTAGGCCATGAATACAGTGGCCTCCACGCCGCTAGTTCCTCGCCCGAGGGTAGAGTTCCAGGGCCCCAGCTCAGCTGGTGTACGGGGCCTGTTTCACATGAAGGGGGCGCTGTCAGCGCGATCTCATGGGGACTCCTGCCCTGCCCACTCCACCCAGGACAGTGCACAGGGGAAGCGTCTTCGGCCGGAGGCCTCCTTAATAGCAGGGATTCTCCCCCCAGGTCTCCCGGGCTCACCTGACTGTCCCGGTACTGCTTGTCAGGCCTGGATGGGGCCGGGCGCCTCTCCTCCGTTCAGCCCGCTTCTATCGGCACAGGGGGCCCAGACCGGGGGAGGCGGCCCGCGCTCCCAGGCTCTCCGTTCTCGTTGCGGTCTGGTGGGGTTCTCGGGGGCTCCCGCTGGCAGTGGAGCCCCTCCGGCGTGGTCCTTCCCTGGGCTCCGGCGGGGTCCAATGGTGTCGTGGCTTCTTTGGGGGCGGGGCCCCTGACGCGGCTTGTGCTCGCGTTGCCGGGCAACGCCTCCCGCCTCCTTCTCCGGCCCAGCGCGGCCTTCTCTTCTCCTCAGCGCCCGGGCGGCAGCGGTGACGGGGGTGATTCGGGGGCTCCCGCTGGCAGTGGAGCCCCTCCGGCGTTACTACCTCTCGGTGCCCACGGCGCGGGCAGCACGTCGTCGCCCCTACCACGGGGTACAGGTACCAGGGCCACAGCGGTGGCGTCGGGGATCGTGTAGTGCCCTCTCTCGGCCTCAGCAGTCACAGCAGGCCCCCGGCCACGGCGGTGGTCGCCGGCCTGCGGCGCTCTGCTCCTTGGGGGGGGGGTCGGATTCCTGATGGCCCCAGCGCCGCTCCGCATCTAGCGCTGCTTCTGGCAACGCACACAGGGCCCGGTAAGCGCTTCCTCGCGCCCAGCTCTCAGGGGTCACAGCGCTCCACTGCCACAGCGCTTGTAGGGGGGAACCAGGCAATCTGACACCTGGCGCTTCTTGAGGGCACAGCGTCCCGCGCGTTACCTGAGGGTCCCCAGTTGAATGTACAGCTTGTGGTGACTGGATGGCAGTCTCTTGGCTCCAGTTACTTGGTTTTAGATACTTGTCATGAGTTTCTTGTCAGAAGTTGCTTATCAGGAGTTCCTTGTCAAAAGTTCTGGTCAGAAGGTTCTTCTTATGAGGGGGGGGTGAGTTGGTGGTTCTGGGAGTGCTTGATGTTCCTCCCCGCACGCTGAAGGTGGTTCCCTGGGTCCCCTCACACTGGGCAAGGTCAGTGGGTGGTGGGCGTTCCTCAGCTATCTTACCACAGCAGGGCCTCAGCCCTGTCAGCAGCAGTAGTGTAGGTCTCCCTCCTAGGCCCTAAAGCCTGTACTCCGGCAGAGGTTCTCCCAGGATCAGTGGTGCTCCAACCTAACTGACTAAAAAGGATTCCCTCCAAGCCTCTTATACCCCTAGGTCAGGTGACCCTCCTAAAGGCGGCAAAACCTAACTCCTCCCACAGCCCGGAAGGTTCTGGAACCTTCCGCCTGTCTAGCTATGTGGCCCAGAGGCGGGGACGGGATGGATACTGTATCCCTATGTCCCAGCCTGACCCTGGCTACTAGTGTGTATGCGTGTAAGGCCCCTCTGCAGTAGCAGGGGCCTGTGGCAGCCATCTTTAGTGAGAGAGCACCTGCACCTCAGCACTGGTTAGCAGTGGCAAGGCGCCCGGAGACCTAGGTCCAGTAAAAATATGGTGGCAAAAATGAGGCGCAAAAGGGAAAAAAAACAGGGCAAGACCACCCTAGGGCTGACAGGTCTAACACCTTCAAATTTAATTAAAAATGTAGTTTTAATAAAGAAAAGTCATCTTACCTTGCTCGACGTGAAGCAGCTCCCAACCGCGACCTTCTCCCCTTCGAAATAACCCAAAACAACCGCGAGCGGTTACAAAATACAAGCCCCAAACAAATATGGCATCTTTAAACATATAAAATAAATGCAATTTAATTTTAAAAATATTATTACGTTATATAAAAATGACTATCATGTGTAATTAAAATAGTACAATTTGTATCTTATTTCTTTAAATGTATTATAATTATTTTGGGCATTGTAAAAGTATAATAATAAATATTATGAAACACATAATATTTAATATTATAATTCCATGTATTTACATGTTACACCCAACATTTATTAAAAAATTGTAATATTTTTTGTTATCTTTAAACAATATCTAATTTAGAAATAAAATATATAAAAATAAACTATGCAATAATTATTAATAGTAATATTTATATATCAATATTAATTAAAATGTATTATGTTTTTTTTAAATGTAACTAACTTTATATTTAAAAAATGTATTTAAAAAATGTTAAAACTGTCATATTATTAAGTTGTTACAAATATATGTAACTAAATAAAAAATGTTAATAATACCAAACTAAAATTAACAACTGTTAAAAATATATATTTCGTTTGAAATGTATCTAAAGAAATATAAAACTACATTATCTGATATTACAAAATGTACACAAGTGTTTAAAGCAATGTACTAATGTATTAGATAATTTTTCATTAATTATTACAAGTAAAAATTTACATATATACTAACTAGGGGGCCTATTAGGATGGCGGGCGGACTTCAGTCCGCCCGCCACCCTAGCGGTGCTGGGACTGGCCGCCAGTGGTGCGGCGGTCCCGCACCACCAATTAGGATGCGACCGCCACCCTGGCAAACATATTATGCCCGAGTTCCGCCCGGCCGGCAATCGTGACGATTGCCGACCAGCGAAAAAGAGGCGGACGGACTTTCCGTCCGCCGCGGTACCCCCGCCATAGTAATATGGCGGGGTGTAAATTATATTGTGATGGCGGGCGCCATCATAATGACCCCCTATGTTGTTTTTGTAAAATAAATATAATTTCCTATCTTTATGTATTGGTTTATTTTACATATTTTTAATAAAAGATATATTTCTTTGTGATTTCATAATATTTTACAAGAAATAAACATGAATAAAAAAATTAAAACGTCTAATTTATTGTCTACCATTTTATTAATGTTATATTCAATATTACATATTAAGTTTATTTTTATTAAGTATACTGTGTAAAATAATATGTTTTAATTAAATATATATACAATGTTATATTTTTTCATTCACAACTTTCTTATAATTATAATTTCATACTACTTTAAACTGTAATAATTTTTTTAAACTATAATTATAAACACATTTAGCTAAATTACTATTCCCACTCCAGTTAGTATAAATACAGGGTAGATGCTGGACACTATTCTTAAATAATTTACTATTCCCACTCCAGTTAATATTTATTAGGGGTAGGTGCTGCACACTAAACATAAATAATTTACTATTCCCACTCCAGTTAGTATTAATTTGGGGTACGTGTTGGACACTAAACTTAATTAATTTACTATTCCCACTCCAGTTAGTATTAATTAGGGGTAGGTGCTGGACACTAAACTTAAATAATTTACTATTCCCACTCCAGGTAATATTAATTTGTGGTAGGTGTTGGACACTAAACTTAATTAATTTACTATTCCCACTCCAGTTAGTATTAAATTGGGGTAGGTGCTATACAACAAACTTAATTTATTTACTATTCCACTCCAGTAACTATTAATTAGAGGTAGGTGCTGGGCATTAAATGTAATTAATTAACTATTCCCACTCCAGATAGTATTAATTAGGGGTAGGTGCTGGACACTAAGGGGCCGATTCCGATTCGGGCCGGAAATCTCTCCGACCGAGCCGGACTCGGAGAGATTTCCGACCAAATCGGACTCTGGCAGCCCGACCGAACGAGTACGATGCGCACGTATGCCATCGGACTCGAGTCGGTCGGACTCCCATTGAAGTCAATGGGAGCCGGTCGTACAACGTGTACGCGGGCTCCCATTGACTCAATGGGTGCGAGGCGGTCAAGGGCGCCCCCTACAGCGGGTACGCGGCGAAGCGACGCGCCGTACACGCACAGGTAGGGGGGACCGACTGCTCTTTGGAGCCGGAGTGCGCGGCTCGGTCGGACTGCTCGCGGCGCGCATCGTACTCACCCGGCCGGGAAACGTCTCCATTGCACGGTGCGAGTCGAGTCCGAGCGAGTCGGTCGGTGTGGTTCGACCCGGGAACGAGTCTTTCGGAGCGGTCGGGATGCCCGGACGAGTCGGTCGGCGAATTTGCATCGTACTCGCTCGCCCGGACGCGCGTACGAATCGGTCGGGAAATAGGGCTCCGAATCGGATCCGGTTAAGCCGAATCCGATTCGGAGCCCTACCGGCCGAGATCGGAATCGGCCCCCAAATGTATTTAATTTGCTATTCCCACTTCAGTTAGTATTAATTAGGGGTAGGTGCTGGACACTAAGGGGCCGAATCCGATTCGGGCCGGAAAAAATACCGACCGACTCGGTATGGGATAATAGTCCGACCGACACGTACCGGCGTTGCCCGACCTGGGAAGTACGATGAAATGCATGGGAATCACGACCGACTCGTACGGAACTCAAGGCGAACGACCGACCCGGCCGGAAACAAGCTATCCGGCCGGGAAACCACGCGAATCGAACCGACCGACACGCATCAGGAAATAATCCGAACGAAACGTAACCGCGAACTCCGACCCGCGCAGTATGATGCAATGGGTGCCAATTCAGACCGATTCGTACGGAGCCCAAGCCGTACGACCGACACGCATACCAAACCCAGCCAAACAAACACAATACTACGCGACCGACGCGTACACCGCATATGAAACTGAGCTGAAACACAGCGGGAACGACTCGGAGAGGCGCGCACGAGACAACTGCAACGTCCTCCCATCACCATGCCCCTAAAGAAGAATCCAAAGTTCCTAGATAGTGAATTGGAAGTCATGGTAGACGAGATCCTGAGGGTAGAGCCACAGTTGTTTGGCACATTGGTCCAACAGACCCCCATGTCGCAGAAAACCAAGATGTGGGTGAGGATCGTCGACAGGGTGAACGCACAATCATCATGTTTGCGCACAAAGGAAGACATCCAGAACAGGTAGTATGATGTGCGCAGGAGGGTCAGAGACCTACTCAAGAAGGATTACCTCCTGAGCCAGCACACCGGCAGTGGCCCTCCTGAAAAACCAGTATACCTCAGGCCCTGGGAGGAGAAGGTGCGGGCCATCCTACCACCAGTGAGCGTATATGGACTAACAGACATCCCAGAGCCTGGTGAGTACACAACTAATATACACAATATTGTGTGCCAATACACACACATCACTGTCAAGGGGACAGTCAAACCATCCACCCCTAGCAAATCAACAGCAACCAAAAGATAATCATCCCAAGATGTGTATGTCAGTTAGATAAACACAATACATGCCATCTCATAGTGATATGTAACTGTGTCATGACATGTACAAACCTAACAACAAATAGAGCAAGGCAGTGGCACAAATATAACCAACAAACACTGCCTGATATTTTGCCACCACTAGAACACCACCTCACAGGGAAGCTCACTTAAAGGAAGGAATTCTGTGTATGCTGGTGAAGTTAGTGTAGCCAATAGCATGATGGGAGTTGTAGTCACAGATACTGCTCACACTCACAATTGGCCCATCAACACCACTCTGAACCATGCTCACATCACAGGGAGTGGATAAGGACTGACAAGATGGCTGACACTGGCTATTGCTGTGGGGAGCACAAGGCCCTGCTGGGAACTGTGCACCAACAAACAGCACAACACCACTGCCTGACATCCTGAAAGCCAACTTGCACTCCCTGCAATGCAAGCACGTTGCATGGTGGGATATCTGGCTGGCTGGGAAGGAGGACTCACAGCACTGACCATAGTTACAAGCAGCTCACCTCACACACCCCCTCAACACAAACTCCACATAACCCACCTGGGAGAATGCAATGCCTCACATACCAAATGAAGATCCCACAAAGAACCACCACCCTGGGTAATGCTGTGTGAAGCACAGGGACACACCTGGGACTTGTAGCCAAACAAACGCAAGGACAACACTGTCAGCCTTCCTGTCAGCGCAGGCACACTACCCCACAGGGAAGCAGAGTCCAAAGGAAGGAAGTACGGGCATACTGGGAAGGGGGGTGTAGGCAATAGCATGATGGGAGTTGGAGTCACAGATACTGCTCACCCTCACAATTGGCCCATCAACACCACTCTGAACCATGCTCACATCACAGGGAGTGGATAAGGACTGACAAGATAGCTGACACTGGCTACTGCTGTGGGGAGCACAAGGCCCTGCTGGGAACTGTGCACCAACAAACAGCACAACACCACTGCCTGACATCCTGAAAGCCAACTTGCACTCCCTGCAATGCAAGCACGTTGCATGGTGGGATATCTGGCTGGCTGGGAAGGAGGACTCACAGCACTGACCATCGTTACAAGCAGCTCACCTCACACACCCCCTCAACACAAACTCCACATAACCCACCTGGGAGAATGCAATGCCTCACATACCAAATGAAGATCCCACAAAGAACCACCACCCTGGGTAATGCTGTGTGAAGCACAGGGACACACCTGGGACTTGTAGCCAAACAAACGCAAGGACAACACTGTCAGCCTTCCTGTCAGCACAGGCACACTACCCCACAGGGAAGCAGAGTCCAAAGGAAGGAAGTACGGGCATGCTAGGAAGGGGGGTGTAGGCAATAGCATGATGGGAGTTGGAGTCACAGATAATGCTCACCCTCACAATTGGCCCATCAACACCACTCTGAACCATGCTCACATCACAGGGAGTGGATAAGGACTGACAAGATGGCTGACACTGGCTACTGCTGTGGGGAGCACAAGGCCCTGCTGGGAACTGGGCACCAACAAACAGCACAACACCACTGAATGACATCCTGAGAGTCAACCTGAACCCACTGCAAGGGTGGCATGCTTCATGGTGGGATAACTGGGCCAGGTAGAGAAGGATGGCCGGATGTCCACCAAATACAACCAATGCTGGCCATGCACACACCTCAACATTCATATTGAAATGCCCCAGGTATGCATGACAATGTGCTACACCAATATTAACCTCTTACTGTGACAACTTAGGACAATGCAATGTACAGGCCCGCATCCAGAGGTACAGTCACAACTGTCAGGTGTGTGAACCATTGATGTCTGTAGAAACATTACATACAATGTGTGTCTCTTCCAAATACAGGTGACGATGATGGGGACACAGCAGCAGGCGAGGAGGAGTCCCTGTCCCAGGCTCCGGGGGACACAGAGCTCACTGGTGTGGAACAGCCTCTGCCCTCCTCGGATGGCGAAGACCTACCTGGCACCTCCGGTGTGAGTCATCATGCAGCACCAGCTGGACCAACATCTGCACCCCTGCACCCACCCCTCCAACAACTGCCAACATACAGACCACCCCCGCCGACACGGACAGACCAAGGACCACCGCTGACAACAGCACAGGGCCCCAGGCCCACCGTGGAGCAACGGATGACAACACCACTAACAACCCCCAAGTGGGCCTTGGGTCACCTGTGCATGCCACCGCAGGTCCTGCACATGTCGCCAGGGGTGGTGGGAGGGGTGGTAGACATAGGTCGCTGCTTGCAGAGGGGTCTGGACTGCATGATGACCCACAACTGGCACGCATCGCTGATGCGTACCAGGATAGCACCGGAGAGGTCAGACAGGTAGTGGGGATCCTCAAGGACATACAACAGCAGCAGGCTGCCCATCATGCCTGCTTGGACTCCCACATGGCCCGTGTGGAGACACACATGGCCCGTTTGGAGACACACATGTCGGGCATGGAGTCCAAGTGGGACACATTGCAAGAACTCACAGCGGTGCATAGGGACATATTGACATGCCTCCGCCAGATTAGCACCAACATGGCCACACCTCCCTGTGTTCCCACAACATCTGGTGCTGCAACAACTGACACCGCCACAGGGAGGGAGGAGGACTCTGGCAGAGAGTCCCCTGCACCGCCGCAGCCTGCACGTGAGGGTCCCCCCCCAAAGAAGAGGGGTCGTCCGAGGAAGGAAAACTGAGAGGTTGATGGCCACGTACATCCCCCAGGAAGCCAACACCTGTTCCGGCAATTCTCCTTTGTGTGCAAATGTTTCACCCTGTCGAATGCAACACTACTTTCCCACATGACATGGGGAGTTCAAGTTGGACTAATGTATCATATGACTGTGGACTTCACTCAGGACATTTCTGCTACCAAGACTTCCAACTCATCTGGGAACTTTGGATCACAATCCCAATGTACAGCTCCCACCATCCTGTGCACTATACACACACACATTTCTGTAAATAAAATCACTAGTACACCATACTTGCCACTGTTGTTATTCAAATGTGGATACTGTTATGGTGATGTTGTTCTGCTAAATTACACTGTGTATGCTAACTGCTACAGCAAGTACAACACCGTCGTGTGAGTCATGGTGATGTGACACATATGAGGGAGACACACCACTAGGGCTACACAACACAGACACCAGGGCCATCGGACTCATCGCCCACAGTGATGTTGCCAGGAAATACAGTGGAATGCACAGACACCACACCTATTCAGAGTCTGTGTCAACTAGCCCACAGGTGCAGTAAGCAAATGTCAGTCAGATGTGTGACCACAGACAACGCACATCCCAAAGTGAAGCACAGGTTTATTACACATTTGCAACATGTTGTTTCCACTACAAATGCAAGGTTTACCCACGTGGCAGTGGCCACACAGTCAACAAGTGCAGAAGATATGAAGTCCAGGGGTGTGTGGCACATCACTTGTAGGCCAACTACTGCTGCCACCCTGAAAGCTGAATCATGGTGTCGGCGGATCCAAGTTGACCAAAGTACTCAGTAAGCACCCTGTGAAGGACAGACATGACACACAGTTAAAATCACTGTAGAACAGGACAGTACTGCAATACTCATGCCCAATACATGTCACAAGACAACTACACAAAACCAAGTTAGCATATCAAAACTGTTGGTGACTTCAGACTACCTGGAAGGACACTTTGCTGCACGCATCCAGTCAAGTAGCACATGGCCACACTCAAACAGCACCAGAGCACCACCCACACATATCATGCAAACTCACGTCATTCACATTACATCTCCCTGGATTCTCACATTCAGCTGAAGAAGTTGGTGATGAGCTGTGTGTGGACATCACCATCATCATCATCATCATCATTACTGGCATCGTGGTCCAGGCCAGGATCCTCCACAGGTGGCGGACGTTGGTCATCGTCATCCAGGATGAGAGGCAACTCCTTCCGCACTGCCAGGTTGTGTAGCATGCAGCAGACGATGACAATCTTGCACACCTTTGCTGGGGCATATGGGAGGGCCCCTCCTGTCTTGTCCAGGCAGCGGAAGCGGCTCTTCAGGAGACCAAAGGTCCGATCTATCACTCTCCTGGTCCGACCATGTGCCTCATTGTAGCGCATCTGGGCTGGTGTCACAGGGTTCCTGAGGGGTGTCAGCAACCACGGCATGTTGGGGTATCCAGAGTCACCTACGGACAGACAAGTGCACATTAGCTGATTTGGAAAAGTGGGTGGAATACTACAGATCAGAACACACACAATGGTACAAAGTCAGTACACACCGACAAGCCAGGCACGCTGGTTCTGCATCTGTGCCATCATCCTTGGGATGCGACTACTCCTCATCACGTAGGCATCGTGTGCTGAACCAGGGAAACGGGCGCACACATGTGTGATACTCATATCTGCTAAACATACCACCAGAGCATTGATCGAATGGTAATGTTTACGGTTCCGGTATGCCTGCTCATGTGCCTGTGGTGGTATCAAAGCCACATGTGTCCCATCAATGGAGCCAATGACATGTGGCATCCTCCCCAGGGCATAGAAGTCACTCTTGACGTCAGTGAGTTGTTGACGTGTTGGGAAATAGATGTACTGGTTCAGGCATCTCAACATTGCCTCCAAAACATCGCGTAGCACACGGCTGAACATAGTCTGTGACATCCCACCGGCAGTCGCAACAGTGTGTTGAAAGGTACCGGTGGCAAAGAAGTGTAGAGCTGCCATTACCTTCACCTTGGGGGTCAGCGCCGTCGGGTACGTCCGGCCAGGTTGCAAATGTGGTGCCAAGCGCACTGCCAAATCCTCAATCAGCTGCCTGGTGAAGCGGTACCGTCGGATGCTAGTCATTCCACCATCGTTGCCAGGTCAGGGAATGGTCTATGGACAGCTGGAGCCCTGCAGTGCATAGGTTGAAGGAAGAAAGATTGTCAGTCACCCCACATATGTGCCATTCACCATACTCAATTTCACATGATACATCATTACGTGACACAAGTACTTGATGTGTGTGCCGTTCTGTCGGACATAACTCGCACCTACATGGCCATCATCTAACTTCTCAGTACAACATGTGTGCACAACAGGTACCAGGTTGTGCTATGGGAAACCATTAGGCTGTGTCACAGTACCCATTTACTGCTGTCACGTTCCACACACACACCACAGTGACATGTCTGGACAGATGCGCCACAGGCATCACAGATCATTGACAGGTAGATTCCCAGTGACCCTGTCTTGCCACATGGCCACTGGCATGACATGGCGTATCATGTACACGTCAGAAAAACAAACATGACTCCCACAGGTAGTGGCCCCTGTCGCATCCGCAGGACAGACATTGACGCCAGTGACGCACAACATCAAAGTCCATGCACAAACAACGTTGATGTGGAGACTGTCTCCCATCATGCACATGGAATCAGTGACATCGGAAACACAACATGCACACAGACTGTGGAGGGACATCACTATTGTGGCAATGGGTCATCCTGTGACGTACATGCCTGCCCACATGGGACTCTGGGGTATGTGACATGTCATACACATACACAACCTGGAAATGTGACCATGCCACATGCTCCAAAATGAACTGTTGCACATCACAGTGGTCATGTGCACAACACACCAAGGACCCTGTCCCCATGAACACATGCACAGCCTGGGTGTGGCTGCCCACAAGTGCCACCACAGAAACCACATGTTAACCCCCATACACAGAGAAGGAAATGCAGCCTTACATGCCTCAGGAAACAGTGTGGACTGGGTGTGGTGTTGTAGGTGTGCCCCTGGGTCTCTGGCAGGTATATGTGGCTGGCATACGTTCACCAGTGACAAGCATGGTGACATATGCGACTGACCTGTACAGGTATGCGTTGTACAGCAATGGACCGATCGGTGTGCCCGGCCGGCCCATTGCATATGATGTGTGCGGGTACGCGTTGTATCCCGAAATACGCGTTGTACAGCAATGGACCGATCGGTGTGCCTGGCCGGCCCATTGCATATGATGTGTGCGGGTACGCGTTGTATCCCGAAATACGCGTTGTACAGCAATGGACCGATCGGTTTGCCCGGCCGGCCCATTGCATATGAGGGGTGCGGGTACGCGTTGTATCCCGAAATACGCGTTGTACAGCAATGGACCGATCGGTGTGCCCGGCCGGCCCATTGCATCTGTTGTGAGCGGGTACGCGTTATACAGCAATGGACCGATCGGTGTGCCCGGCCGGCCCATTGCATCTGTTGTGAGCGGGTACGCGTTGTATCCCGAAATACGCGTTGTACAGCAATGGACCGAACGGTGTGCACACATTGGCTGGGGCCTGGCATGGCAACGGACGCGTTTCGAGCTCAAACGAGTCTGATGCAGTGAATTCAGTTGGCCAGCCACAACAATGTTGCAAAATCATGGGTGTCATGAAGTTGAAGATTTGAAGGATGCTGTGGGCGTATATTAGTGCTGCTATTCCATAGATTGGTCAGATTCAGAAGATGCAAACGACTTGGACCTATCACTTTGGACACATGGGACAGTATCTGCCTCTGCAGCACACATATAATGCTGGCTGTTCCCCTGAGAGCTCACTTGCCTGCACTACATGCTCCAGGACGACATCTGCCACCAACACTGCTGCTGTTTATGCATCCTCTGGATCCTGCAATGGCACGTACTGTGGAGAGAGCCCCAGCCTTCAGCCTTGAGGAGAACCAGGCCCTGCTGGACAGCCTCCTTCCACAGTACAGCAAGCTGTATGGGAAACCAGGGGAGCAGGTGAGTGTGCTGTCCACTGCCTCACTAATTGTGCATGTTGTCTGACTAGCAGGACTTTCAGTGTGCACACCACTGGCTAGCATGCCCACTGAGTAGTTGTCACACCCCAAAGTGTGTAGTCACATGCACAGAACTGGTACAGTGCATTCCAACTAGGTTTACTTCCCATGCAATGATACCATGTAGTGACTGCAGGCAAACTGTTCATAGCCATTGTTGCACTGCCTGTGTACATCATATGCCCCTGTGATTGAGACATGTATATCCAACTGTGTGATGCACGTATATGTTGCATGTGTAGTAATGGCCTTTTCACTTTGTCATCCTCACAGGTTGATGCCCACCAGAAGCAGGAAATCTGGCTGATCATCGCCCGGAAAGTAAGATCCGTGGGGGTCTACAGGCGCAGGATCCGCAACTGCCAGAAGAGGTGGCAGGACCTTCGTGGCTGGACCCGGAGGATCGCAAGGGTCCAGCTGAAGCTGTCGCCTCCTCGCAGGAGGGGCGGACACTGGACCCTGACCCCCACATGCTCCGGATCCTGGCGGTGGTCTTCCCTGACCTGGATGGGCAGCTGAAGGCCAGACAGCAGCAAGGAGGGGGTGAGTCCATAACTGCACTGTGCACTTTGTCTGACATGCTATGTGCCCTCCTCTGGCCTGGTTAAACTTCCACAGTACATCAGTCATGTGGTCCAGGACCCATGTCCCTCATTTGTGACATGCCCACTTCTCCTCTGATACGCATATGTGTGGCCCTTATAGTCAGGAAATTGTGTCATTTGGGGACTGTGTCATTGCATTTAGCTTTGCTCAAGGTGGGGGACAGCATTTGTTCCCGTGACTATGTTGTGCGATTCATGGGTGGGTCAATTGCTTACACAATGCCTAAGTTCTGACATGTAATCTGGGTGTAACTTTGATATGTGGTCCGCTTGCTGCTCTGACTCACCACATGTCCCTGAGGAATTTGGCACACACCCATGCTGCTGGTGGGAACAATGTTTGGACCTCAGGAGTATGTGTATCCAGTGTGTCACACATGCTTAGCCACCTGCCTACTGTCCAGGACTCATCCCTCTTACAGGTGGAGCTGGACAGTCATGCCTACTCCAGGGCATACAATACACTCTGTACTCCCACTCCCGTGTATCATCTGGCATGTTGTGATCAGTGAAATGTACCCTCAGATGTCTGCCTCTGTCTCATTGTGCTGTGTCTTCATTGTCAGGACTACTGGTATGTCTATCGGTTATGGCTCAGCATGCCATCTGAGATGTGACCATGATAGACAATACTTCTGTGACTTATAGGTGTCTGATCACTTGACTGTGCACACAGGTGTTTGCGACTGTGACTTTCAGGCAGCTGTATTTTCATTCACAGCACACTGTGAGGTGCTCATGTTCAGAGAGTTGTGTTTCATGTCCCCCATATGTCCAGCTGGTATGACGTGGACAAATAGTAAAACAGATGATGTGGTATTTGGGGGATGGACATGTGCACTTGTCAGTCACATAACTTGCATTCCCCATGCCCTCGGATTGTGACACAGTGCAGACTGTTGTTGGCTAGCTGCCATGGCCATGTGACTTGAGACAGTAATGTATGACTTTGCACGCATTCCTGTGTCATGGCATTAAACTTCCTGAGACTGATCCTGCAGGGGAGTGACATGTGCAACATGCACCCCATTGTGGCATTGACTATCCGGACATGGGTGCATCATGGTGTCTGGTGCTGGTATGCATCACATGCATTTCTATTTAGACTCTGGCCATCCCTTTATCCGGACACCTGCACTGACTCAGTGGCAAGAGATGTGATGTGTGCATGTTCACATACTTCACTGTGTTCCCTGCAATGTCCAACAACTGTGTAAGTGGTGCATGTGTCCACACTTGGGTCTTACCATCAGACAGGCACCAGACAGATGGGTGCAAGGGCAGGAGGGGTGTGAGTCCCATGGTTGACCATCAGACTGACAATTGGCTTCCCCGAATCTGTGTGAGGACTTTAGGCAATGTTCAACTAAGGATGCCAGGGCTTGCTCTGTAATGTGCTGTACTTACTGTGGTGTGTGCGGTCAGTGCAGGTGACTGATGTTTGTCTGTTTCCCTAATTGTTTGCAGATACATCCACGGCCACAGGAGGGTGCAGCTCCACGGACCAGGAGGAGCAGCGGAGCCAGACTGGGTCAGCATCGGACGAGTGGTCAGAAGGACCCAGTGGCACGGAGGGCGAGGGGAGCCACACCGAGGAGTCCTCAGCACCATCCACCTCAGCGGAGGACCACAGCAGCTCGGAGGATGACTCCCTTGTGGAGGTGGGTCTCAGCAGCCACCAAAGGCCAGCTAGTCTGTCTGGCCCCGCCACCACCACCACCACCACCGCCCTCCCATTGGCTCCCATTCCTGAGGTCCGTGGAGGCTCCCGTACTCGGGAGCGTGTCTCCTTCGTGCCAGGCACCGCACCCCCGGCCCCTGTGTCCCCTGCTGCCCTGAGTGAGGAGTCTGTGTACCTCCTTCGGCAGCTCCATGTAGGGCAGACAGCAATGCTGAGTGTCCTCCATGGACACACCACTCTGTTGACACAGCTGGTGTCGTTCATGGAGGGCATCTCGACGGGTATGTCTGCCCTACAGAGGAGCAATAAGTCCATGGACTCCTCCCTGACGGCAGCAGTGTCCCTCCTCCAACAGTCCCTCACCCCTCCCACCTCTGCCCCATCCACACTTCCTGCCCCCCTACCTGTCCAAAGCACATGCACACCTGCACAGTCACCCAAACACACAGACACGAGCAGCACAGACACACCAAAGAGAAAGGCAAGACGTGCACACAAGCATCCTCAGGGGACTGATACCACAGACACAGGGGATGGGGAACACACACACACACAGGCATCCACATTCACTCCGCAGTCCTCCAAATCCTCTCCCTCCAAGACCCCTTCCCTTGCCTCGCCTGCTACCCCACCTACACAGCAGATCTTCCTGTGTGACCTCGGCCTCTTCCCCTCCAATCCTGCTGATCCAGCATACCGGGGAAGAGGAAGTCCACCCACACAGAGGGAGTGCCCCTCGCCCCCGGACACCCTCCCCCAGGCGCAGGCAGACACAGGACCCCATTCGGAAGTCCCCCGGACCAGGAAGAGCAAGACCCCACCACCACCACCACGCAGCTCCTCCGCCCAGTCTCTCTCCTCCATCCCCCAGGCAACCACTGCACAGGTTCCCCCACCACACCCTGCCCCAGGTTCCCCCACACACCGATACCGCATCCCCAGACTGCTTAGGCCCTCCCCCCCTGCCACTTGCTCTTCCACCCCCAACCCAGACGCTCTTCCTGTTAGTGGCACTGTTGTGGAGACCGGGTCCCCCCCTCTGCTTGCCCACCTCATCTGCCCACCCTTCCACTCCCTTGGAGTCATGCACTGCAGTGGAGTCCACAACCACCACGTCTGACTCGGGCACTGCAGTGGGTACCCAGTCCACTACATCAGTCCAGCCCACTGCAGTGGTTGCAGCACCCACACCAACTTACTTGTGTACCACAGTGGTGCCGGCCCCCCCTGAGTCAGACACCTCCACTGCAGTTGCCGGTGACACTCCTGCACCCACCACCCCTTCACTGCCTCACTCTGCCATCCCCTGATCCTGTCCCTGCGGTGCCTGGCCTGCCCCTTGTATGCCCCTTGTCTGCCCCTCCAAGGGGGATGTCCCCTAACCGTACCAATGCAGGCAAGCAATGTGTGACCAGTTGTCACTTCTCACCCCGTTGGGACTGTGATTTTGGACTGGCCATTGGCCTTAGTTTCTTTTGGACTTCCGTGTTTACCCTGACATTTGCTGAATAAAGCCTCTTTTTGTTTACTTGTGGGTTTTCTTTTGATGTACATGATGTGGATGAGTAGCATCCTGCATTTGCAGTTGTAATAGTGTTCAGATCAGGAAAATGAAGTGTTGCAGTGATGGACTCCATGTGGTCCATGGGATATGTGTCCTGTTGTAGTCTGGATCTATGGCATCCTTTGCTACAGTATGAGGGTGTAATGTTCAGCATTTGACACAGGGATGTCCATTTTGCATTTGTAAATGAACATCTTTGTCTTACACTGATGCACATCTGGTGGGCTTACCACTGTTCAATGTTCCGATTTCCCTGACTGTGTGCCCAGCTCCACTGGACATGCAGTTTTGCACATCAGTGTCGAAGGCCTCATCTGTGTATATAGTGCCACTTGTTTGACACGTGTTTTGTGTGTGTGCAGATGACTGACGTGACACTCCCGTACCCAGGCTGATGTGAGCAGAGCCTTCTGTGTGTTGTGGTTGTTGACTCACTGAAGGAGTGTTCTGCTGAGATGTTTGGGTCGTGCAAAGACAAGGTTTGGCACAGCGGACCTTCCACAGGAGTGGAGTGCCCTCATGGCAGTGTGTAATCCGGTGACATTGCGTGGGCCTGTGTTGTGTGTTGTGTAAGCATGTCTGTGCGTGTTCCCTTCCCTTTTCCTACTCAGGCTGTGTCCCTAGGGATGTTCCTGTTTGTGATGCTTGCTGAGTTGTTCTGTGTTCATCCAGCATCTTGGACCTGGTTTCTCCGTGATGTGGGTGCATGGCAAACTAATGTTCATGAGGTTGTCATACCAGGTTGTCTTTGTTGTCAGGGCTGGGGATGTGGGCAAACGCAGATGGGACACATTCAGGATTCCCCTTGGCACTTGTTGTTTACACGAGTCATGTCATTTACAGTTTGTGTTAGCTTTCAGTGATTGTGACACGTTGTGTGTGTGACTGCTGCCACTCCTCAGGGTCAGAGCTGCAATGTTGGAAGTTGTGTACGTGTGTTCTTCGTGTGTCACCTTGGCTTCTTCGTTGGTGTGTGACTATGGCCAGGATCCCATTGATTGTGGTGGATTTCATATCATGCCCATGTACGGCATACTGTGCTGTGTGTCAGACATTGACGAGTCTTGTTGACTGGCCATGTGTGATGGGTTTCTGCACCTTAGTTCCCACCACCACCCCTGGTATTGTCATGGGTGCATGTCCAATGTCACCAGTCCATGTGAGCTTCACTGCTGCACATTGGTGGAGATCAGGGTGTGTGGTGTTGAGTGTGTGCAAAAGTGAGTTGTTGCACGGCTAGACCCCAACCTCCATATTGGCCTTGGCTGGCAGGCCGTGCTGATTGATTGGAGCTTGTGTAGGTGTGATGGTAGTTAGTTGCTCAGGACACATGGCAGTGCTTCACAGTGTGAACGACATCTAACTTTGTCATCACAGTGGGATTATCATGCAGGCTAGTGTCAGCACAATGTGGGGTCCCTGGGCGTAGTGCTGTGGTGGGTCTGTCTCTTGCTGTGTTAGTTGCTGTTCCTACAAGCTTGTGTGACATGTGTAATTTGTGCTCCCTCTCATCTAACAATGCCTGATTGCCCACATAGGGGTATCCGATCCATGAGTAACTTTTGTATGGCACTGTATACACATCTGTGTGGTTGGAATTCAGGCCTCCTCATGTGTTGTGTGGTTGCCTGGGGACACTGGCACACCCCCATCACCTGTTGTGTTTGATATGCAGTGTGAGTCTGCCTGTTTGTGTTTGTGCCTTTGCACCACTGCATTGGCATATCTTGAGTGTGCCATTGGCTGTATGTTGTTTGGTGGCTTTCCCCTGCTGTCCCTGGGACTCCTAGGTCATCAGTCAGCACAATAATCATGGTTTGTATGTCCCATTGCTGCCATGGTATGGTATTTGTTCACCTGACATCTACAGTCTCCACAGGATATCTACATTTGTGTGTCCATTGGTGCAGATATGTGGGTCTGCATTATGATGGTCACTTATGTCATTGTGTTATTTGTGAATGTTGACAATGTGAGCCCCCATGGGTGATGTTTGTATGCACATGGCCAAAACGATGTTTCAGTGACACTGCACTGTTTCCCTCGACCAATCTATGTTGCTATGGGACACAAGCACTACTATGCCACTGATGTGTTTGTTGTTGTGTGACCAGGATTCATCCATGCAGTTTGGCTTTGGCAGCTTTTACCATGACTACACTTCCCTTTTGGTCACTGTGGTGATGGGGCTTTAGGCCCCATTGCCACACTGTTCAAAATGTGCATCAGCTATGGACACCACACTTCCCTTTTGGTCACTGTGGTGATGGGGCTTTAGGCCCCATTGCCACACTGTTCAAAATGTGCATCAGCTATGGACACCACACTTCCTTTTGGTCACTGTGGTGATGGGGCTTTAGGCCCCATTGCCACACTGTTCAAAATGTGCATCAGCTATGGACACCACACTTCCCTTTTGGTCACTGTGGTGTTGGGGCTTTAGGCCCCATTGCCACACTGTTCAAAATGTGCATCAGCTATGGACACCACACTTCCCTTTTGGTCACTGTGGTGATGGGGCTTTAGGCCCCATTGCCACACTGTTCAAAATGTGCATCAGCTATGGACACCACACTTCCCTTTTGGTCACTGTGGTGATGGGGCTTTAGGCCACATTGCCACACTGTTCAAAATGTGCATCAGCTATGGACAGCACACTTCCCTTTTGGTCACTGTGGTGATGGGGTGTTCGAGCCCATTGACACAGTGGCCATGGTCGGCTTGCATTGTGGAGGCCACACACATTTATGTGTGACACATGTGCTAGGGGGTCACATTGTATGTTCAATGTCATGTTCAGTGTTGTAGGCATTTGACACAGACTACACACACTTGTCATGGTGTTGGGGGGGGATGTAATCTTCTGTCATTCCTTATGTGGGAGTATGCTAGTTGTGTCATGCATTACCCGTCCTATGAGTAGGAGTGGTGTTAGTGGTAGGCATCCATCCCCCAGGAGTGGGGATGGTAGTAGTGACAGGCATCCAGGCCCCCTGAGTAGGGGTGGTGGTAGTGGTAGGCATCCAGCCCCCTGAGTAGGGGTGGTGGTAGTGGTAGGCATCCAGCCCCCTTAGTAGTGATGGTGGTAGTGGTAGGCATCCATACCCCCAAGGGTGGGGATGGTAGTAGTGGCAGGCATCCAGGCCCCCTGAGTAGGGGTGGTGGTAGTGGTAGGCATCCAGGCCCCCTGAGTAGGGGTGGTGGTAGTGGTAGGCATCCATCCCCCATGAGTGGGGATGGTAGTAGTGGTAGGCATCCATCCCCCTATGAGTGGGGATGGTAGTAGTGACAGGCATCCAGGCCCCCCTGAGTAGGAGTGGTGGTAGTGGTAGGCATCCATCCCCCCATGAGTGGGGATGGTAGTAGTGGTAGGCAACCATCCCCCCATGAGTGGGGATGGTAGTAGTGACAGGCATCCAGGCCCCCCTGAGTAGGGGTGGTGGTAGTGGTAGGCATCCAGCCCCCCCTGAGTAGTGATGGTGGTAGTGGTAGGCATCCAGCCCCCCCTGAGTAGTGATGGTGGTAGTGGTAGGCATCCATACCCCTAAGTGTGGGGATGGTAGTAGTGGCAGGCATCCAGGCCCCCCTGAGTAGGGGTGGTGGTAGTGGTAGGCATCCAGGCCCCCCTGAGTAGGGGTGGTGGTAGTGGTAGGCATCCATCTCCCCATGAGTGGGGATGGTAGTAGTGGTAGGCATCCATCCCCCCATGAGTGGGGATGGTAATAGTGACAGGCATCCAGGCCCCCCTGAGTAGGGGTGGTGGTAGTGGTAGGCTCCAGCCCCCCCTGAGTAGTGATGGTGGTAGTGGTTGGCATCCAGCCCCCCCTGAGTAGTGATGGTGGTAGTGGTAGGCATCCATACCCCTAAGGGTGGGGATGGTAGTAGTGGCAGGCATCCAGGGCCCCCTGAGTAGGGGTGGTGGTAGTGGTAGGCATCCAGGGCCCCCTGAGTAGGGGTGGTGGTAGTGGTAGGCATCCAGGCCCCCCTGAGTAGGGGTGGTGGTAGGGTGGTGTTGGTGGTAGGCATCCATCCCCCTATGGGTGTGTATGGCATTGGTGTTGGCCATCCCACCCCTATGGTTCTGCTGTTGCTAGTGTACGTTATTTGTGCATCCCTATGTGTGTGTGACATATTTCGGGCACGTGTAGTTTGTTTGTATTGTTGGTGTTTGACTTACCGTCTGCGCCGTACGCGTCCGTGCCGGTCCCGGTAATAGATGTAGAGTATAGGTAGGACCTGCGCAATGGGATTCATGCTTGGATCGTCTCGTTCGGGTTTCTCGTGTCTTCGAGTCATACTCGTAGCAGGCTTGTTCGTCTCGTAGCCGTGGATCGTCTTGTGGCGCGAAACGGAGCTTATGTACGGCTCGCCCGGATGCTCAAACGTGCCGTACGTAGCGACGGGTTCGGCGCGTACGGATTGCGCATCGTACTAGTCCGGCCGGAAGGTGCTGTGTATTTGCTTCCGTGCGGCTCGATTCGGCGTTCACGGATCCGGCTCGGGCGGGGAAAAGGAGCTGGATTGGGTGAGTACGGCTCGCTCGGAAAATGAGTTGTTATACGCATCGTACTTGTTCGTCCGGACGAGTGTACGAATCGGTCGGGGAACACGCATTCGGCTGGTATTTTTTCCGGACGAATACTGTTAGGTGCCCTACCGGCCGAGATCGGAATCGACCCCTAAGGGGTATATTCACAAGAACGTGTGCTAAATATCACCAAGAAATGTTAACGCAACTTTACACATCGCAGTCCATTGCGGGAAAATAACCCCATGTTAACGTGGAATTCACAACACGGCGGTACCATGCGATAGTCTCCTGAAAGCGCGGACAATGTCCGCGATACCACCACCTCGACGGCGATAAAAACACAAACCCCAACACCAAAAAACGTGCGATGAGCCCATTCGCGATGAGGCAAGCAATGATAAGAAGCGCCAGGCCTGCCATACACACCCGGCAGGCGGGAAAATCACTACAAAAGGAGAAAAAACACACAAACACAAAATGACCAACACCCAAGCACCATGGAGGCAGCCGGAGCAGGCGGAGAGGATGAGCGCAACCCCACAAGTACCCTGGACGACCAGCCCAGGACCACAGTGACAGGGAAGGGCAAGGACAAGAAGAAGAGGAAGACGAAGTACTGTCCGCAGGAGAATCGGATCCTGGTCACGGAGGTGATAGAACACCATCAACAACTGTTCATCGCCTCCAATGTGTCATTGGGCACCAGAAATGGATTATGGCGGGCCATCGTGGACAAGGTGAACGCCGTCGGAGAGTTCAGGAGGTCAATGGACGAGGTCAAGAGGCGATGGAATGACATAAAGCGCAAGACCAAGGATAAACTCGCAGCCAACCGGAAGGCAGCAATGCAGACTGGAGGTGGGAGGCCTGCGCCACAGCAGGAGCTGGATGACATGGAGGAGCTGGTGTTGACAGTCATCAGTGTGGAGACCGTGGCAGGAGTCGGGGGACCGGACACTGCTCGACAGGACACAATACAACCGCAACAGGGTGTGACCACCAGGGACTGGGGGGACGGGGGGAGATGGCCACAATGGCACACATGCACAATCAAGCAGGGCACAGTGCACACCCACAATGATTCTGGATCATGGCCCTGAGCCACAGACTGTCACAATGTACAATGCCATGCTGCCTGAATGTGAACCTGTACCATGCGGCTACATACATGCGGACACATTGTAATACACCATCTCCCCTTCACATTGCAGGGGCACCATCAACACCTCCTGCAGAGCAGTCCCAGCCACTCTTCACTGATGACGAGGAGGACACCACCAGCATCGACACCCAAGCCCTCCAAGACATCATTGAGCTCATCCGCCAAGCACCTCCAGGACCAGGGCAGCCCAACTGCATCGAGGAGACCCCACCCACTCCACAAACCACCCAGCAGGAGGCACCCACAACCCCGGCTGTCTCCCAAGACCCCCAGGAACAACACATGGCCTTCCAACGCCATGTGATGGAGGTCCAGCTGAGCAGGTGCGGGTGGGGTTCGACCTCATGGCTACCAAACTGGACGCCATCCATGGGTGTCTAGGTCCCATCAGGGACCAGCTCCAGTCCCTAACGGACACCCACGGCCCGCTCCATGGTCTCCAACGAGCCATGACTGACATTGCTGGAGTCCTGACTCGGAGACAGAACACCTGTCCGCTCAGAGTGGCTCCAGCGATTCCAGCCATGAGCTGGCACACATGTGGAGGCTCATGGAGGAATGGAGGACATGGTGCGGATGGAGGCGGAAAGGATGGCAGCCACCGCTGCACATCAGCGAAATGTAGCTGGCATCTACCAGGTCCTGCATGTCCTCATCATGGCATTGCTGCCACAAGGCGTGGCGATGATGAATGCTGCTGCCCCCTCACCATCCACAACTCCGCCTCATGGTGTGTCAGTGCCTCACAGTGCTGCAGCCGGTACTGCAACACCCACAAGTGGGGCAGAGCACACATCCGAGGACGAGGACGTGGATGGGATTGAGTTCAGAAGGAGGCACTAGCATTCATGTCCACCACCTTGCCTGTTTCTGTTTGGTGCCGCACATGGCCCCATGACCTGCCACTGACCCCTGATACACTCCGCTGCACTCACCTTGGCCCGCTCCATGGACTGCCATATCCTGTTCGATGACCAATGACACAGCGACCAGACTGCGGACTGTACCCTTCCTCTTCCACAGTACTTGTCATCCCCGGATGGACTCTGGCTGGCCCTCCACGGGCCCATATTGTGTAGTGTGCTTGGCATGGACCTGTACTGCTCCAGCTGCAATAGTCCACCGAATGTGCAATAAACATCCATAAACGCACTGCTGTGTCATGTCCTTCATCATTCATGTATGAATGTGTGGATGAATGTAGGGACAGTGATTTCCCTCACATCAATGATGCTCATCTAGTGGGATGCCAGTCACAGTGTGCCACATTGCCTATTGTGTTCCGCTTGCCGTGGACACTACAACAGGGACACACGCATTTGTCACTTCCTTGTCCAGACATGGACTGAACCACGCCCTGAGCCCCGGAGTCATTGTTGCAAGCCCTGCGCTGGTCCGGCGTACGCCAGGCCAGACCACTCCGCTTACGCTCCGAGGGGGGGCCCACATAACTACATGTCGCAGGCGTACACGTTGGTGGTATGCAGGTCACTGGTCTAGTTGTCAGCATGCCACGGCCACTCCCTGACGGCAGGTTTGCACACACACCACACCCATCCAGCACAGGCATCACAGGCCATGTGACCCCACCAATATAAGGGGCCGGCAACGTCACATTCCCCACTGCCGGTGGTGACTGGATGACGGACGCTCCATGTTTCTCAATCATAAAGGGCCCATGAGTTGTGGCGCACAGGGTTGGTCGCACCCGAAGCCTTGTGGCCATCATGGGCCTACCACCACGTGGCGCTGACTGGGGTTGCACAGGGTTAGTGGCACCCGAAGCCTTGCGGCCGTCACAGGCCTACCACCACGTGGCGCTGACTTGGGTTGCACAGGGTTAGTGGCACCGGAATAGCTGAGCGGGTGTGCAGCCTGCGATGATGACGTTTGCACTGATGTGGTCTCTGCCATTGATGCCTCAGGACTCAGCGTCATGTGTGGGACCTGCTGTGCGCGGCTCCGCATGATGTGGACCATGCCATGGTGGCGGGACCGGGGCCTGGAGCTTGCACGGGCATGTGGTGTGCCCACTGGTGGACACACCGTTGGCGGCAGGTGAGCAGTGGGACCGGGGTGCACAAGTGCGGACAGCCAGCGCTGGCCGGCGAGAGGGGGTGGGGTGTGGCTGCATGCGTGCGCAGGGACAGACAGGCGTTGTTGCCGTGTGCTGTGTGATGGACTCTGCCATGATTGACTCTGGCCTCGATTGCACGTTGCAGACCTGGTGGCTTGCAATGTATCCCGGCACGTGGTTGGAGACACACCGGTGGCAGCAGGTGAACAGTGGGGCCTGGGTGCGCAGGGGCGGCAGTGTCTCTCTCTCTCTCCCTTCCTTCCCTTCCCTCTCTCTCTCACTCTCTCTCTCCCTTCCTTTCCTTCCCTCTCTCTCTCACTCTCTCTCTCTCCCTTCCTTTCCTGTCCTTCCTTCCCTCTCTCTCTCACTCTCTCTCTCCCTTCCTTTCCTTCCCTCTCTCGCTCACTCTCTCTCTCCCTTCCTTTCCTTCTCTCTCTTTCTCTCTCTGCCTTTCTTTCTTTCTCTGTTTCTCTGTGTCTCACTACTTTGATGTGCGCATGACACACGTTCTGATTTTGTGCTTTATTTTCCAGGCTGTGACGTCGAGATTGTCCCTGACGGACCAGACAGGAGTCTTCCGCATTGGTGTTTTGTGTTGTATTTCAATAAAGTTTTTGGTTGTTACTTCAGTGCTGTGTGACTCTTTCTCGTTCTTCTGGCCACACATGTGTGTTATTTTTTATCAATGTGCGTCATCTGGCACTTTTTGTGGCTCTTGTGTCGTGCACGGTATGTTTATGTCGGTGGGGGCTGGGAGGGGTGGTGGTGGGTGTTGTGGCCCTCATGGGTATCGGACCTGCATGATCATTGTCTCCATGGCATCTGTGGGTCTTCAGATGTGGCTCTTGGCTGGGCTCCCTTTCATGATGCAGGTAGTCGTCCTGCTTTACACCAGCAAAAGGCAGGTGTTAATTCCCTGGTGCTACCGCGGCTTATCGCCTGTTTTTGGTTCGCATCGCAGATCTGGCAGTTCGTTGTAAAAGTGGTGTTGTGGTTTTTTCGTGTGTTTTTGCACGGGAACGCCTACTCTGCATCTCATTAGGGTTAGTTGGTGGTGTCCACCGTGGTGTTAAGTTTTGGGGCAGTTATCGCGGGAATACTGGTGATGTCTACAGTTTGCACCCGGTTGTGAATGGGGTGTTAAATCAATCTCCACTTTTGATGCGTTAAGGTGGAGATAAATCGGAGATAAGTCCTTGTGAATATGTCCCTAAATGTATTTAATTTACTATTCCCACTCCAGTTAGTATTAATTAGGGGTAGGTGCTGGACACTAAATTTATTTAATTTACTAGTCCCACTCCAGCTAGTATTAATTAGGGGTAGGTGCTGGACACTAAATTTATTTAATTTATTATTCCCACTCCAGTTATTATTAATTAGGGGTAGGTGCTGGACACTAAACTTAAATAATTTACTATTCCCACTCCAGTTAGTATTAAATTGAGGTAGGTGCTACACAACAAACTTAATTAATTTACTATTCCCACTCCAGTAACTATTAATTAGAGATAGGTCCTAGACACTAAGGGGCCGATTCCGATCTCGGCCGGTAGGGCACCGAATCGGATTCGGCTGAACCGGATCCGATTCGGAGCCCTCTTTCCCGACCGATTAGAACGTGCATCCGGGCGAGCGAGGTCGATGCGAGCGCACGCGAAATCGCTGACCGACTCGTTCGCGGGTCCGAACCGCTCCGACCGACTCGCACGGACACGACTCGCACCACGCAATGGAGACGTTCCCCGGCCGGGCAAGTACGATGCGTGCCTCGAGCAGTCTGACCGACTCGCGCCATCCAGCTCCAAAGGGCAGTCGGAGCCGGACTTTGGGGGTCCATGTCGGACCCCCCTGTACGCGTAGCCGCGCGAGTCACACACAGGGGGGACCCATGGGTCCCCCCTACCTGTGCATGTACGGCGCGATTCGCATCGACGCGTACCCGCTGTAGGGGGCACCCTTGTTTGCCTCGCACCCATTGAGTCAATGGGAGCCCGCGTACGCGTTGTACGACCGGCTCCCATTGACTTCAATGGGAGTCCGACCGAATCGAGTCCGATTGCATGCGTACACATCGTACTCGTTCGGTCGGGCTGCTAGAGTCCGATTCGGTCGGAAATCTCTCCGGGTCCGGCTCGGTCGGAGTGATTTCCGGCCTGAATCGGAATCGGCCCCTAAATGTAATTAATTTACTATTCCCACTCCAGGTAGTACTAATTAGGGGTAGGTGCTGGACACTAAATTTAATTAATTTACTATTCTCACTCCAGGAAGTATTAATTAGGAGTAGGTGCTGGACATTAAACTTAAACAATTTACTATTCCCACTCCAGTTAGTATTAATTTGGGGTAGGTGCTGGACACTAAACTTAATTAAATTACTATTCCCACTCCAGTTAGTATTAAATTGGGGTAGGTGCTGGACAACAAACTTAATTAATTTACTATTCCCACTCCAGTTAATATTAATTAGGGGTAGGTGCTGGCCACTAAATTTAATTAATTTACTATTCCCAGTCCAGTTAGTATTAATTAGGGGTAGGTGCTGGACGCTAAATTTATTTAATTTACTATTCCCACTCCAGTTAGCATTAATTTGGGGTAGGTGCTGGACACTAAACTTAACTAAATTACTATTCCCACTCCAGTTAGTATTAAATTGGGGTAGGTGCTGGACAACAAACTTAGGGGTCGATTACGATGTCGGGCGGATCGCCACCGCCCGCAAGGCGGTGGCGATCCGCCCGCCATAATCGCCTGTCCGCCAACAAATTCCCCCCGCCATATTACCATGGCGGAGGGGAGCCCGGCAGACGGTAAGACCGTCCGCATGTTTTCCGCCCGGCCGAACAGTCGACCGGGCGGAAAAGGGTTTAATATGGTGGCGGTGTCTGCAAGACACCGCCATCCATATTATGATGCCGGCGGAGATGAGCCTTTCCATGGTGGCGTCGCCGCCATGGAAAGGCTCGCGGTCTTTGCTGTTGGGGGCCCGTTGCGGGCCTCCAGGGTGTTGGGGGGTGGGGGCTGCACATGGGGGTACCTATGGTACCCCCTGCATCTGCATGCACAAGGTGGCAGGCACCGCGCGGTGCCTGTCACGTTGTGCATGCAGATGCACAACATGCATTTCCAGCACTGTGGCGGGCGGTGTTGTGAGCACCGCCCGCCAAAATGCTGGAAATGGGGGATGCCACCGCCACCGTGGCGGTGGCATCCTAATCACATGTGCGGGACCACCGCACACATAGCGGGCGGTCCCATTTACCGGGGCGATGGCGGGCGGACAAGGTCCGCCCGCCATCATAATCGGCCCCTTAATTAATTTACTATTCCCACTCCAGTTAATATTAATTAGGGGTAGGTGCTGGCCACTAAATTTATTTAATTTACTATTCCCACTCCAATCAATATTAATTAGGGGTAGGTGCTGGACACTAAATTTATTTAATTTACTATTCCCACTCCAGTTAGTATTAATTAGGGGTAGGTGCTGGACACTAAATTTATTTAATTCACTTTTCCCACTCCAGCTAGTATTAATTAGGAGTAGGTGCTGGACACTAAATTTATTTAATTTACTATTCCCACTCCAGTTAGTAATAATTAGGGGTAGGTGCTGGACACTAAACTTAAATAATTTACTATTCCCACTCCAGTTAGTATTAAATTGAGGTAGGTGCTAGACAACAAACTTAATTAATTTACTATTCCCACTGCAGGTAGTATTAATTAGGGGTAGGTGCTGGACACTAAATTTTATTAATTTACTATTCCCACTCCAGTTAGTATTAATTAGGGGTAGGTGCTGGACACTAAACTTAAACAATTTACTATTCCCACTCCAGTTAGTATTAATTTGGGGTAGGTGTTGGACAGTAAACCTAATTAATTTACTATTCCCACTCCAGCGACTATAAATTCAGGATAAGTGTTGCAAACTAAACTTAATTAAGTTAATACTCCCACTCCAGTTACTATAAATTAAGGGTAGGTGCTGGACACTAAATTTAATTAATTTACTATTCCCACTCCAGGTAGTATTAATTAGGGTAGGTGCTGGACACTAAACTTAAATAATTAGCTATTCCCACTCCAGTTAATATTAATTAGGGGTAGGTGCTGGATCCTAAATTTAATTAATTTACTATTCCCATTCCAATGAATATTAATTTAGGATTAGTGCTGGTCATTTAACTTATTTATTTAACTATACCCACTGAAATTACTGTAAAATAAATGGAATTGCCAGACCTTTAAAATATTTTTTTTCTTTTCCCATTAAAATTACTATAATATTACTAACTACACTATACATAAATGTTTTCAGTATTTGACAACACCTATAATAAATTACTACACTATATGATATAATACATTTTATTATTTTTATAATTTATAAAACAAAAATATATATATTTTTTTTTAAATATTTATGTTTTATTAAATTTAAAATATCACATATAAATAATATATTATCTACATAAAATACCTAAATACAAATATTTCAATATTAAATTTTAAAGATTTTTATACATTTATCTCCTAGATTAATTTTTAAAACAATTTACACATTTTATTTAAATTCTAAAGTTTTCATTCTTAACAAATAAAATATTTAATAATTTCCATTTATTATATTACATTTTCTTACTTTTTATATTTTATTTCTTATAATACACAATTCAATATAAATATTAATAGATTAATAATTTACACTGTATACACAATTTTATTTTTATTTTATAAATATTTTTTTTCTTTTTAAATTTCAAAATATTTCAACGAAATGTATAAAACTGTAACCAACATTATATCCTATAAACACAACTCCAAACTGATTAAACAATACATTCAATCTACAAATAAAATATAACCAATTTCAGTATAGAAACTTTCAATTTTTTAGAGATTTCATTTAATATTTTTTAAACACTCCCCACCCTTATCCACTAGAAACTCAACATCCCACTCCTAAAAAAATTATTTCAAAATTAGATATAATATTTTGTAAATTATAAATAAAAAATTCGAAGTTATTATTAATTAAAATACATTATTTTAAAACACTCCCCACCCTTAGCCCCTAATAACCCAACATCCCGCTCCTAAAAATTATTTTTCTAAATTCGAAATGATATTTTCTAAATTCTATTTTTAAAATTCGAATTTATTATAAATTGAAATAAAAATTTAAACCTCTCCCCACCCTTATCCCCTATAAACCCAACATCCCGCTCCCAAAAAATATTTTTATAAATGTAAAAATGTATTTGCTAAATTATAATTTTAAATTTTAAAATTATTATAAATTAAAAACAATTATTTAAAAACACTCCCCACCCTTATCCCCTACAAACCCAACATCCCGCTCCTAAAAAATATTTTTCTAAATTCGAAATTATATTTTCTAAATTATAAATTAAACTTTCGAATTTATTATAAATTTAAATCAATTATTTTAAAACACTCCCCACCCTTATCCCCTACAAACCCAACATCCCGCTCCTAAAAAATATTTTTCTAAATTCGAAATTATATTTTCTAAATTATAAATTAAACTTTCGAATTTATTATAAATTTAAATCAATTATTTTAAAACACTCCCACCCTTATCCCCTATAAACCCAACATCCCACTCCTAAAAATAATTTTCTAAATTCGAAATTATATTTTCTAAATTATAAATTAAACTTTCGAATTTATTATAAATTTAAATCAATTATTTTAAAACACTCCCCACCCTTATCCCCTACAAACCCAACATCCCGCTCCTAAAAATATTTTTCTAAATTCGAAATTATATTTTCTAAATTATAAATTAAACTTTCGAATTTATTATAAATTTAAATCAATTATTTTAAAACACTCCCACCCTTATCCCCTATAAACCCAACATCCCACTCCTAAAAATAATTTTCTAAATTCGAAATTATATTTTCTAAATTATAAATTAAACTTTTAAATTTATTATAAATTTAAATCAATTATTTTAAAACACTCCCCACCCTTATCCCCTATAAACCCAACATCCCGCTCCTAAAAAATATTATACAAATTAATTTTTTATAACATTAACTAACTAATATTATACTACAAACAAACTCTAAATACATTACAATATAGTACAATAACGATATTTTAACATAACGATATTTTAACAGTCGATATTACAGACTTCGATATTTTTTACAATACTTAAAATCAATATTTTTAACATCGATATACATAACATCGATATTTAATACTGTCGATATACTAAACTCGATATTTATGTATATCGATATTAAAATTTCGATATTATGTCTACTCACCAGTTTAGAAATATCTTACACTGGAGTCCACTACCGAAAGAATGACCAACTTGTCTAAAAACGCAGAACTATGGGACCTGATACAGGACCAATTACCACCACCACTCATCCACTTAATTAACAAAACAAAAAAAACTTTTATCTTTATCTACCTTCCCCTCGGAGCTTTGACTGAAACCCCTTTCTAATTTTTCCTCCCTGCTCTCACATACCAGAAACCCCCTCACAATTTAAACACAGCATGCTGGCATGTTAAGCAGGTATTACCCACCCCACATAAATTTTGTTGCCAATAGCATTGATTTAACATAGATGGAGTGAGATATACTGAACTTAGGTGTCCATTACGATACCAGGCGGTAAAAAATCCGCCATCTACCATAGCGGTAGAAATCCGCCCGCCCACACCGTCTGAATACCGACCGAGCAATTACGATGGCGCGAGCCGCAAACCGGCGGCGGCGGAAAATACACAAAAAATACCGCCCGCAAATGTCCGAATCCAAGTCCATCCGCCCGCCACGGACGGAAATACG